>CM060934.1:417733963-417986463 GCA_030765085.1 Allium cepa
ATTAAAATGAATAAAAGGATGAAATTGTTAATGAAGTATATTCACGTTTTTGAATAGTGAATAACACGTTAAAGAAATTGTTTTGGATTTGGATGTTTTAAATAGAATTAAAACGATCTAACGATGTTTTAAATGTGTTGAGATTCGAAACCATAGATTTCAACATTTATTGTTGAAATAGACGTTTTCGAGAAATAAAAGGAGATGATGGACTATAACACTGTTGTTATAGTAAATGATTTCCGAAAGGAAATGTTTTTTATAGTATTGGGATTTATATATCTATTTTAATTTCGAATCCCTATACTAGTGAATTTGGGTTGTCGTAACGATGTTTTACGCAACATTCGTTTTGACCCAAATAAATATGTTTAAGTGAATGATTTCCTTAAAGAATGAAATATATACTTAATTCGATTTAAGTATATTAAATATTTTCCAAGGTTGAAAATAAAAGGATTTGTGAATTACTTATTTTTAATAAGTATGGAAATGTTTTTCCAATGTGAAATGAAACGTTTAGAGAATTTATCTTTTTGAAGATAAATTGAAATGAATAATTGAAATCGAATATTCATTGATATTTTGGAATTATAAATTCATTATGGAATTTATAAATAGAAAGTGGAATTTGTATGAAAATAAGTATTGATTTATTTTTGAAGTATTGAAATTAATATCTAGTGAAGATATTTTGGAAAATAAATAATTTGGAAAATTATTTGGAATCTGGTGATGTTGTGCATATCCAGTGATAGTTCAATAACCGACTATCAATATTTCCCTTTGAATGGGTAATTGATATGATTTGTTTGAATGTGAATGTCACACTTATTTTTGAATAAGCGCTCACTATTCGGGTTAACCGGGAAAGGACCATGGGGTCGTATAACCCATTCCGAATATGTGATACGTCGTTATGAATTGCATTGAAGATCGGTGTTGAAGACCCGGTATTTGCAAGAGCGATAGGATGACCTGTCGATTTACTCTGCACCGAGTAGCTACGGTATAGAGTTCTCCATATGTGATGGTGAATCCGATCAGGATTGTGAATATCCGGATTGCAAGGACTTCTTTGTAAGTGCCTTCGGTTTTGTTCGAGCCCGGAACAAACTTGTATGGATTGTGTGTCTGACATTACAAGTTGAGATATAAAGCCGATTTCTTTCAAATATATTTCTGTTGGTGGCGAAGAATTTATTCTTTTAGCTTAACACCCTTCTCTGAGACTTACGAGCTCAGAGGTTATATAGTTGAAGTTATCAGCGATGTATTCCCAATTTGGTAATGTGATATGCTGAGTGATGCTGAAATGATCATTGTGTTGATTATTGTGATAGGATCGTTTATTTGATCGTCTATCTTGGTGATCATTGTGTTGATCATTTGTTGACCCAAAGCATGGCTTTTGTATAAAGTATGTTTTTGTGGACGTGACTTCGTCGAACCTCACACCCCGGAAATGGTCAAAACAGGAAAGATGCGGCAAGGTTATGAGGGGTAGCACCCTTTAGGGTATGTACATTTCCTTCTGGATAGAGGTGGTATCATGGTATGGAGCCCAGATATTTAACCTATGTGGTTACTACGAATTTATTACTTTGTGGTTGTTGGTTTTCGGGATCCCGTGAGAAAGGTCGTTTACGATCGGGGAATGGCGTGCTCGTGTCAGTAGTTACCCAGTTAGGGGTAACCCGGCCTTGTGTTGGCAGAGTTCCGGTTTGGTTCTCGGGGATGTCTTTCCAGAGGCATTCTCATGTGGCAATGGGAAGTTCCTTGGCCTGACCATTTGTTGGAAATCCAAAGAAACAATACGTGACTTGTACGGTTTTAGTTGTATAACCTGCTATGGAATGTGGCGGTAACCTGCTATTGAACATAGTTAGCTATAGTAGACATACGATAATGGTCGTATGTTGGCTAAGATTTATATTCTACTTTCGAAATGAATTTTTCCTACACTATGCACTAATAATAATATCAAATGTTATTTTAAATGCGTATCAAGCATCTTTGACTATCATAAGGAGAAATCTCCTCCGATTCTGCGTTTTCATGTGTGTGTGTGTGCGGGAGGCCTTATGGTAGTCTCATTTTTAAAAGCATTGCGAATTAACTTTAAAAATATTCCTCTATTTTGATTTTAAAGATAAATAAACTGTTTTGAGTTCTCACACCAGTCACATGACTGACTTGGAGTTTATTGTTTTCCTTCCTAAACTCTGGGTGCCCACCAATTTCCACACGGGCAGTCAAGAGTTAAGGTATATCAGGATATTCTGGATATTCAGGAGTTGCTGGAGGCAAGATGGATGGCATGGCATATTACTTATATAGTATTTCTTTTTCCGCTGCACTGTTTGTTGTTGTTGTTGTACACTCTGATGATATGATATGATGATGTAATGAAATGTATAAAATGTAATAACTGATATAGTTCTTTGTTTAAAGATTATTCATCTATTATTATATGTTGTTCCGCTGCGAATTGTGAGATTCTGATGTTGTTCTGTTGTTTTCTGTTCCATCCTATTTTCTTCTGTTTTTCTTTTTCCTCTATTCTCTTTTTCTTGTATTTTAAAATGTTCTATCTTCTTTCTGTTCTATTTTCTACTCTATTCTCCTATTATCTTTCCTCTCCATCTTCTTTCTTTTTCTCTTCTCAATTCTTAATTTTTTTTTAAAACCCATAACTATTCGGTTTTTCGGCAACGAAAATCCGCGTACGTTACATTTGGTATCGGAGCTTATGGTTAAGCGACAACCATGGTTCTGTTGGGTATAATTCATTAGAGATAGAGTCAGTAGTACTCTAGAATGAATTTGAGTGTAATAATAGCTATGAGAGCGTATTTGTTAGTGAATATAAGATTGTTTTATATTGTGATGATTGGTTTATTGAGTGGCATATGAACTTTCGTCAGCGTGGTCCGCAAGACTATGCCTAAGGGGTTTCTAAACACTTGAATAGAACAATTCGACACAATATTGTTTTAAATTGGGTAAATGAAATAATTTTACCTTGATTATATTTTATATATAAAGAAATAATTTTTCAGAATTATTAAAGTGTATATAAGTTGATTGTTTAGTTGTTTGAATAATCTAAATAAAGGAATTGTATAAGCAAAAAGAATTATAAGAATTGAATTATAATTAAAGTGTTTTACAATTGTGAAATAGACTTATATATATAAGAAGTAAAATTATATGAATATAATTATGAATATGAGTTGTAAATAATCAAGTGGATTAAATGAATATAAACTTGAGTTATATAAATGAAAATTCAACTGTAGTAATTGAATTGAATGAATGGATTGAATATTAATCAATTAAATGTGAATAATTGATATGAAATAATGAGTGAAAGTGTTAATTCATTTAAAATCTAAAGTTATTGAAAGTTGAATAATTGAATGAAAATCAAATTAATTAAACCAATTGAAAGCAAAGGAATTTGGTTGTAATTAATATGCATTGATTGTCATATGATTGTTAGTTGATTGTATATAATTCATTAAGTGTTAATGAAATTGATTTAATAAAATTGGAAGCTAAAGTAATTGAAATCCAATTGGAAGTTAAGTGAATTTTGAATAGAATTGAATTTGAATTGGAAGTGAACCAACTTGAATATGAATTAGTGAATATAAACTAATTGAAAATGAATGTTGATAAGATCCAATGTTAATAAATCAAATGTGATTTAAATTGAAAACCAATTCATTGAATATTAATGAGAATATGAATGAATATATATTGGTTATGAATTTGTTGGATGATAGTTGGTTGATGGTTGAATATATTGCTTTTCATACATTTGCTATGTTGGCATATATAGTTATTATGTTGCTATATGTTGTATATTGATATTATTTCCATATATGCATGATTCTCATGATGTTTGTTGAGTAATTAGTAGGTGCGGATCGCGTTTGCTTCGCATTTGGAGCTCGCTTTTGCGCTATATTAGCCGTATATGCTTGCTAATAAAATATAAGGTACATATCTCGGATTACATACCGTACTTTTACACTTTTTTCCCTGCGGGATGCCTCATTACTTGATGAGATGTATATTTGTGATATATATACTGTCATTTTTTTTTTCGGATCGAGCCGCGCAAAGGAGACTATGGCGAATTTTTCCGAAAATTTAAGGCATTAGAAAAATTTGAGAAAATTGGGAAAATTTTAAAAACTTTAAACTTTGATTTGAAGTTGAAAGTTAAACAATAGTAGTTGTTTTTGAAAAGATAACTAAGTATGATTTGAAAACTTAGTAAAGTTATTGTAAGAAGTTTAACTATGAATTTTGGAAAGTTAATAAATTCTGTAACTTTTCTTACTTATAATTTCGAGGACGAAATTCTTTTAAGGGGGGAAGATTGTAACGACCCAGAATTTTTAGAAATTAAAATATGAATATTTAATTAATTTTAAATATTTATAAGTGAATTTTTAAGTCAAATAAATTTTTATTTGAATTTTTGAATTTATTGGATAATTAAATCGATAATTTAATATGTTAAATTATGGAAATAATTGAAAATATAGTTAAATATGATTGAAAATGATTTGTAAAATTTTATTTTATCATATGGAAGTTAGAATGATATTTTAGAACTTTTAAAATCGAATTAAAAGTTAATTTGTGAAAATTGAATATTTTAATATTTAATAATCGACTAGTGAAAATAGTCAATTTTTGAACAGTCTCAGAATTGAACGAAACCAGTTCCATTGGATCCGTAATGGTTAGTTATTATCGGATTTCAAATTTCGTGTCAATCGGAGTTATCGTTTGATCGTGGCAGCTCGAAACGCATCGATTTATTTTTAATTTAAATTTGACGAGTGAAAATAGCCATTTTTCAAAAAGTCTCGGATTTCGACGAAACCAGTTTCATCGGATCCGTAATGTGATATTATGGTAAAGTTTCAAATTTCAAGTCAATTGGATTTACCGTTTGTCCTGTACAAATTAAAACGCCTAGAAATCGACTTAAATCGGTTTAATTTAAATTGAGCGTTTACAGCCATAACTCGCACATACGTCCGAATTAGCTTTCGAAACCTGTTCCATTGTGTCCGGAACGCGGGATAAACCCTAGGAACGTCAGTTTCGGCACGTAAATCGGAGTTCGGAAAATCGAAATGAATAGTGTTCGTTTTTTCTCTATAAATAGACCATAAGCCATCACAAAAATAATAAAAAAACACTAAACCCTAATTCCTAAACCCTAGCCGCCACCCCCTCAACCAAAGGCCAGAATTCAATCTCCTTCTTCTCTTAATCTCTCTCAATCCGTAGAGAATTAGCCAAAGTGTTCAACAGCAAAGTTGGAGAGCGCGAAGAGAGCTTTCAATCCATACGGAGATGATCGAAAACGGAGCAACGAATCAACGGAAAATCAAGCGAGAAGGGGCTGCGTTTTTCACGCATTTCGAGGCAATATTGAAGGCCGAGCTTCACCAAGTTGGAGCTGTAGGTAGCTCTTGCGTAGGGCTTTCGTTTGGTGGTGGAGTGATGGAGTTTCGAGCTTTGAGGTGGCGGTAACTTGGAACCCTAGTTTGGAGCTCATGGGTTCTTTTGTGCGTGTATTCCTGGAGCATATGAACGTGAGTTGGGAAGAAGGGGGAGAGGCCTTGGATTGAGATCTAACGGCTCTGAATTGATGAAGGTTATAAATTATAAAAGTATGTGTAAATTTGTGTATATAAAAAATCGTGTAACTTTGAAAATTCATAACTTTTTCATACGAGGTCGAAAACGCGCGAAACCAGTTGCGTTGGAATCGTATGGACGAGCACTACGCGATGGAGTTTGTTTGGAGTCGTTTGGAGTTAGTGAGAATTTTGGGTAAAATTAAACGTCCGTTTAATTTTATTCGAAATAAATCGCTAAAACGGAAATAAAATCAAGGTGAGAACTTCTCACTCAATCGAATCAGTTTCGATTTTATTTTAAATAGTTAGATTTAAAATATTTGAATGCATGTTTGAATGTTGATTGATATCTATTGATTGTTAAATAGACATTATACGCCGTTAGTAAGCGGATGTTATTTAATAAAAACATATACCGCGAATATTTCATAAACAGTGAAATTGGTATTATAAATAATAGCAATATATATATATTGGCATATGTATATATTGGAGTTATTGATTTCCCGCATTTTTTGTTTAGCGGATGAGACCCTATTACGCCGTTATTAAGCGGATAATATTTAATAAGAACATATACCGCGATAATTTCGTACTGGAGCGAAATTGGTATTGTGCTAATGTTTTTGGATGCAGGAAACAGGTTGGAGGGATCCAACTGGATTCCTCAACAGTTTTTATTTGATTTCAGATATTTTGATATTTGATGGATTTTCATATTGATATATGATATCGTTGTAGTCGTGATTGACTATTTGGTGTGTAGCATCATTGGACCAAATTTGGAATTTTAAAATGATTTTTAAAGTGATTTTTGAGAATATAAAATAATTTTGGAATTGATCCATTTTAAATAAATAAACGTTATAATTTTTAATGTTATAAAAATTATGATTTTTGAGAAATATAGTAAAAAAAACTGATTTTTGAGAATATGATGCTAATGATTTTATAAAATAGTTTAATCGGGATTTTAGAATTATTGTGAAAAGTTTAAATATAGAATTCATGAAATTTAATTATTTTATGAATCAAAATGGTGAAATAATAAAGGAGATTAAAGACGTTTTAAAAGGATAATATAAATTGATTTATATTAAGAGATTTATAAATGGATATTTATAAATTGAAATATGGACATTATAAAACGAGTTTTTATAAGTGTTTGAATGAAGTGAAAATGAATTTCATAAATGAATGAAATTTATAGAATTATAAACTGTGAAGTTATAAATGAAATTTATAAATAGTAAGAATTATAAATTTGTGAAGTTATTTGAAGAATAGATTTGGTTATATAAATGAATCTTATAAGTTATAAGATTTATGGTTTGGAAAGTCTTTAGAGGAACGATTTTGTAAAATAATCGTTTTATAAGTATTCAACTTATAATATGAACTTTTAGTTTATAATTGAGTTATAAATCGAATAGGTTAATAAAGGAATTTATAAAAAGGAAGTTTTTATATATAAATAGAAATGGAATTTATAAACGTTGTTTTATAAATTCGCAAAGGACTTATTTTGATAAGTAAATTGTTGAAACTTAGTAATGGAGTTATATTCACGTTTTTAATCGTGAATAATCCTTTGAATTAAAATGAATAAAAGGATGAAATTGTTAATGAAGTATATTCACGTTTTTGAATAGTGAATAACACGTTAAAGAAATTGTTTTGGATTTGGATGTTTTAAATAGAATTAAAACGATCTAACGATGTTTTAAATGTGTTGAGATTCGAAACCATAGATTTCAACATTTATTGTTGAAATAGACGTTTTCGAGAAATAAAAGGAGATGATGGACTATAACACTGTTGTTATAGTAAATGATTTCCGAAAGGAAATGTTTTGTATAGTATTGGGATTTATATATCTATTTTAATTTCGAATCCCTATACTAGTGAATTTGGGTTGTCGTAACGATGTTTTACGCAACATTCGTTTTGACCCAAATAAATATGTTTAAGTGAATGATTTCCTTAAAGAATGAAATATATACTTAATTCGATTTAAGTATATTAAATATTTTCCAAGGTTGAAAATAAAAGGATTTGTGAATTACTTATTTTTAATAAGTATGGAAATGTTTTTCCAATGTGAAATGAAACGTTTAGAGAATTTATCTTTTTGAAGATAAATTGAAATGAATAATTGAAATCGAATATTCATTGATATTTTGGAATTATAAATTCATTATGGAATTTATAAATAGAAAGTGGAATTTGTATGAAAATAAGTATTGATTTATTTTTGAAGTATTGAAATTAATATCTAGTGAAGATATTTTGGAAAATAAATAATTTGGAAAATTATTTGGAATCTGGTGATGTTGTGCATATCCAGTGATAGTTCAATAACCGACTATCAATATTTCCCTTTGAATGGGTAATTGATATGATTTGTTTGAATGTGAATGTCACACTTATTTTTGAATAAGCGCTCACTATTCGGGTTAACCGGGAAAGGACCATGGGGTCGTATAACCCATTCCGAATATGTGATACGTCGTTATGAATTGCATTGAAGATCGGTGTTGAAGACCCGGTATTTGCAAGAGCGATAGGATGACCTGTCGATTTACTCTGCACCGAGTAGCTACGGTATAGAGTTCTCCATATGTGATGGTGAATCCGATCAGGATTGTGAATATTCGGATTGCAAGGACTTCTTTGTAAGTGCCTTCGGTTTTGTTCGAGCCCGGAACAAACTTGTATGGATTGTGTGTCTGACATTACAAGTTGAGATATAAAGCCGATTTCTTTCAAATATATTTCTGTTGGTGGCGAAGAATTTATTATTTTAGCTTAACACCCTTCTCTGAGACTTACGAGCTCAGAGGTTATATAGTTGAAGTTATCAGCGATGTATTCCCAATTTGGTAATGTGATATGCTGAGTGATGCTGAAATGATCATTGTGTTGATTATTGTGATAGGATCGTTTATTTGATCGTCTATCTTGGTGATCATTGTGTTGATCATTTGTTGACCCAAAGCATGGCTTTTGTATAAAGTATGTTTTTGTGGACGTGACTTCGTCGAACCTCACACCCCGGAAATGGTCAAAACAGGAAAGATGCGGCAAGGTTATGAGGGGTAGCACCCTTTAGGGTATGTACATTTCCTTCTGGATAGAGGTGGTATCATGGTATGGAGCCTAGATATTTAACCTATGTGGTTACTACGAATTTATTACTTTGTGGTTGTTGGTTTTCGGGATCCCGTGAGAAAGGTCGTTTACGATCGGGGAATGGCGTGCTCGTGTCAGTAGTTACCCAGTTAGGGGTAACCCGGCCTTGTGTTGGCAGAGTTCCGGTTTGGTTCTCGGGGATGTCTTTCCAGAGGCATTCTCATGTGGCAATGGGAAGTTCCTTGGCCTGACCATTTGTTGGAAATCCAAAGAAACAATACGTGACTTGTACGATTTTAGTTGTATAACCTGCTATGGAATGTGGCGGTAACCTGCTATTGAACATAGTTAGCTATAGTAGACATACGATAATGGTCGTATGTTGGCTAAGATTTATATTCTACTTTCGAAATGAATTTTTCCTACACTATGCACTAATAATAATATCAAATGTTATTTTAAATGCGTATCAAGCATCTTTGACTATCATAAGGAGAAATCTCCTCCGATTCTGCGTTTGCATGTGTGTGTGTGCGGGAGGCCTTATGGTAGTCTCATTTTTAAAAGCATTGCGAATTAACTTTAAAAATATTCCTCTATTTTGATTTTAAAGATAAATAAACTGTTTTGAGTTCTCACACCAGTCACATGACTGACTTGGAGTTTATTGTTTTCCTTCCTAAACTCTGGGTGCCCACCAATTTCCACACGGGCAGTCAAGAGTTAAGGTATATCAGGATATTCTGGATATTCAGGAGTTGCTGGAGGCAAGATGGATGGCATGGCATATTACTTATATAGTATTTCTTTTTCCGCTGCACTGTTTGTTGTTGTTGTTGTACACTCTGATGATATGATATGATGATGTAATGAAATGTATAAAATGTAATAACTGATATAGTTCTTTGTTTAAAGATTATTCATCTATTATTATATGTTGTTCCGCTGCGAATTGTGAGATTCTGATGTTGTTCTGTTGTTTTCTGTTCCATCCTATTTTCTTCTGTTTTTCTTTTTCCTCTATTCTCTTTTTCTTGTATTTTAAAATGTTCTATCTTCTTTCTGTTCTATTTTCTACTCTATTCTCCTATTTTCTTTCCTCTCCATCTTCTTTCTTTTTCTCTTCTCAATTCTTAAATTTTTTTTTTAAAACCCATAACTATTCGGTTTTTCGGCAACGAAAATCCGCGTACGTTACATGAGACTTAAGAGCTGGTGCCTCCAGTCAGATTATCAGTCTCACTAGACATGATTGTGGAAGTTAGATCCTTTACATTGATGTTCATCTCCGGGTTGGCATCACCTAATTTCTAAAGCACCCTAGCCAAATTCTCTTGTACCTTCTGATTTACCTTGGATTCTAGCCGTGCTTCCATTTCTTCGACAAGCCTTTGCCTTAAGTCATGTACGTAAGCATTTGTTAGAGCCTCGGTTGATTGTTTTGCACACTTTGCACGCCTCCCTATAAGTAAAGGACGACCCTGTGATTTTCCATTTGAAATTACTGTTTCAACAGTATTTCCTCCTTCTCCACCGGCCATTGCTGTGACGACCCGCCCTTCTAACCCCCAGAAAGACGTATCATGATTAAGAAAAGAAAGGGATATAAATAGAAAAGAATAGAGAGAAAGAACAAAACATCAGAATCTCACAGCGGAAACGGAACAAAATATAATATATCACATAATTATTACATAGTTTTACATACATCAGAGTTATACAATATCATACATGACAGTCATATACATAAATCCGTCACTATATACATCAGAGATACAGTATACATCATCTAACACAGAGGAACTAGATATCTACATACGTCTGGACTCCTGCTCCAAGCTCCTCCAGAAACAAGTCCAAAACCTATCACTTGACTACTCATAAAAATTTGAGTGCACAAGAGTTTATGAAAAACAAAATATAAACTCCGGGTCAGACATGGGTCTGGTATGAGTAAACGGTTTAAAGTTGTTTAACTTTGAAAACAGTTGAAAGTAAAGGTATCACGTAAGACTCCCTACAAATAAATACGGGTAAGTTTTTACCTTACGCTAACCAAAATATTTTATAGGAAATCCAGTGATATTATAATAGTGTCCAGGGTTTTCAAGTAAAATACAGAAATAGCTGAAATGCTTACATCTCACATTCCAACATAGTTGGGCACAATCAAAACGTACGGCTCTTATTGGAGATTGGATTCCATACAATGGCAGGGCTACTGGGGTACCGCTCGTCACAGTACGTGGCCTAGATCACCGTACCGAGGAGCCACCCTAACTCCCCTGCAACACAAGGCCGGAACCATTCCTTACTGAACAGTCCCGAACAAGATAATCCCGCAGTTGGTGCGCATATCCAACTGCCCACACAGCCGAAATAAAAGGGACATCTAGAATAGGGTATATCTCGTCCTGCTTGGGCATGACCCACCTAACCTTGCAGCACCTCCCCTGTTTTAGCCATTCCCGGTTGATGAGGCTTGAGGCTGCGATTACCTTTACAGGACATATTACTTAGAATGCTCATCGTCCGCCTGACGATGTGCTGAAAGCATTCAATCCATACAAGTTCGTTCGGGGTTCAAACGAAACCGAAGGCATTATCTCGTCACACTCATTTTGGAATCACCCTCAGAGTCAACGATGATAACCCTTGCATTCAGAAAAAACCATCTCGATATTCACTTGAGAATTCACGATCTAACATTTAAATTGGATCGATGTGGTTTTCGGAATATCAAATTGACACCCGATCCCGTTCTCATCGAAATCCAAACGCCATTGTAAAGGCCAAGTTGTCTAATTAACTTAAACAGTTTAATTCAATGATTGAATTCATATAACATTTATTCAGATAAATCATACACAATTTCCATGGATATATTAAAGCATATTAGAGAGCATCACAGAATATCATCAATAAACATCACAATCAGATATTCTACATATACAACATCCACAAGCAATCATCTTAAATTCTTAATTTAATCAATTCAATTAAACCAATTACTTGAGAATTAATTACTTAACCTGGTTTAATTAATCATTAATTATCAATTAATTACTTATTTCATTTCAGATTATTTAATGAATAAATCATTTCTTAATTAATACTTATGCCTTAATTACCTAATTACTTAATTACTTTATTCACATTATTTAATTAATTATTTCTTAATCAAGTTATCTAACTTTAATTACTTAAGTAATTATTTCTTTATCATTAATTAACAACTTAAATAAAACTTACTTACTTATTTATTTACTGCTAATTACTTTCTTAATTCTTAATTAAATCACTTGATTAATTAACTATTAATCGTTCATTAATTAACTTAAGTGGTTAATTACAATTTCATTTATTTCTTATGATACATTACTAATTACAGTTAAAAGTAATTATTCTTAATTACTTCTGAAAATAATCAATTAATATTGATTATTTACTTAATTAACATTTAAAATCTTCTTAAAATTTGAAATCAATTATATTACTTACTACAACATTATTTTTTAATTGATTTTATTAATTACTTAATTAAAATATTAACAAGGTTTTTAAATAAAACATGGGTAAGCCTTAACTAAAGTAATTAGTTAATTAAAATAATTAATTACGAGTTAAACTGTTGTTAAACTTTAACAAGGATAATTAAAACTTGAATTAAGTTTTAACTTATATTTTGAACATTTATTCACTTTACTGTGATACTTTGTTGAAACACCTATTCACTACTCAACCTTTATTAAACCTTACACTTCAGTTAGCAAAGAACCCGATATCTCCCCTGATAAAGCTCGCATACTACTTCGAGTAGCTCTTCCAATTCACCCGAGTCACATACCCAGGTACGCAAACTTCTTCTTCCTCCCTCTTTTTTTTATAGTAAGTTTACATTTTAAACTTAAGTAAGAGTTAAAACAACAGGAAACTCACGCACACAATCAGGAAAACTCAAAGCAATCACCCATAAAACCCGAGAAATGACTCGCAACCGTGCAACCTCAAAACGCTGATATGCCACCGCTGCCGTACACGTGTACGGCGGCGCACGAAGCTCAGGCGAACTTCCAATGCTTCAGGCAAATCCCAATTAACACGAATACTTGAAAATTAAAATCAAATTACCTCTAAAAATTCGATTTCGAAATTTTGCAGTTCGATCGAAAATAGTGACAACCCCTCACTGACTCAAATCGCCTCGCCACCATTGTACGGTCCACCAGAGGTGACCAAAATTCGTCCACACTTCGTCAACATCCCCAGCAACCCTCCACCAGAGCACCGAACCACTCGATCGCGTACAGGAGTCAAACCCCACAACTTACTGACATGTATGCAAACACGAAATAAAACCCGATGATGATCTCGTATCCAAATTTTATGCAATAGAAAAATCATTGTACATTTTTATTGAGATCACAAACATTTATACTTTCTTCAATTCGAGTTTCAGCATTTAATATTGAGTCAATTTCGAGAATTTGATAAAATTCAATTTTTATTCAACATCGAACTGCTCTTGAAATATTGAGCTAAAAATCTTCGTTCAAATTTTAAAAATCGTAACTTTTAGTATTAATTCAAGATATAAATTTGAATTAGCAATTTATGACATTCAAATTTATCAAAGAAAAATTAGATTACCTGTTAAACAAGTTACAGTGATATATTTGTTACACTTAGTTTAATTAGCTAGTTAGAAATCTTAATCTAGTTTAATCACAGTGTTTAAGTTAAATACTTACAAATTAACACTGTTTGATGAGCATAATTTGTGTTTTGAACAAAAGCATGCAACTGTACCAACAGAGTAATATATAGCAGAGATGAACAGAATATTTGTAAACTTAGAATCATATCAGTATAAAACACATACTACCCCCTGTATTCCATGAATTATCATACTGCTTTTAAATTAAACTCAAGTTTGCAAATTTAGAGTTTACTCACCTTTCAAATTACTGTTGAACAGGAAGCATCTTGCTGCCTTGAAAGCTGCAGTTGAAAACTGCTTCTTGAATCTGTCCTGAATTTTATTTTATTTTTTCTGTATTTGATTTTAAACTTGAGCTTTGTTAGCTTTTCTTCTTTGCTTTTTCTCAAGTTTTCTAAGGTTTTCTGATCGAACTAAAGCAGATGTTACATTTGAATACAAGATAACAGTGGTTAAGGGAGGTGGTAACTGGTACTGTTGTCTCCTGTATTTGGCTTTGATCAGATTTTGTTTCTGATTTTATAGATTTGTAAATATTTTCGAATTGACAAAAAGTTGGCTGAGATATTAGCATTAAATGATTTTTTACCAAATATGTTCACATACTTATTATGTTTTAGCTGTTCATAGATATTTGTATATAATTGTACTCTTTGCAGGAAGGCTTGTATATGAAGATACTTGTCTGGTTAATTTCTAGCTTGAACACATGTACATAATTGTCTTATTAGCTATCTTTTTTTTTCCAGGTAGATGTTTTTTTTCAGGTTTATTTTATTGACTTCCAGTTGAACTACAATATACATGGTTGTCAGGTTTACTTATATATCTTTGGTCTTGAAAGTGAAGATATTTAGTTTAGAAATACATATTTGCAGGCAACACTTGATCATATACATGAAGATATTTTTTTTAACGTAAATATTTGTTTTAGCTTAAATGATTCATGTACATATTTAGTCACGTTTATACTTTATACCTCTGGTCCTACAAATTTAAACTGATGTTGCAAGTATACATTAATACTTAATCCTTATTTTTTTTTATTTCTATTTGTATTTTAACTTTGACTATCAATATTCATATTCAATATGGTGACTTATATTTTATACTTATGTTTGTATTTTATATTTTTACTATCAATCTTTAAATTATGTACAATAGGATTTATTTACATTTATACTTATTTTTATTTTTATTTCCACTTGTATTTTATTTAAATTATATGCATAAGTTTGACTTATATTTCACATTTATATTTTATATTGATTAACTTTGATTCTATTTCAAACATTATCATTCATATGTATACTTACTAAATATAAACAAAGTAAAGTATTTTAATTCAATCATATAAGACAATTTTATTATGAATATTATCGAGATAATTTATTTAAATTTTCAAATCAATTTCCTTTTAAAATACCATTTATATAAACAATGGCAATTATTTCAAAATCATATCCATTTCAAATGGATAAGTTTACATTTTATTTAAATTAATTTGAATATTTATTAAAATAAATAGGGCCAAAATCCTGGGTCGTTACATTCCTCCCCCCTTAAAAGAATTTCGTCCTCGAAATTTAAAACAAAGATAATTTAAAAGTTGTTATACCAACCATTCAAACATACATATCATTCATATATGGCAAACAACCAAACAATCTATCCCAACAAACACCACTAGCTATCCGGACACTAATCCGGATAAGTTTTCCTAAAACTATCCAGAGTTCCCCGGGTGAAATCTCCGGGATCCTCGCTCCACTACACTCTGATAAGCTTCACTACCATACTCCTGAGTTGCCTCTCATCTTAACCACCAATCCAAACTGGATATCTGACCACAGTCACATTCGGCTCAACTTCCAAATCTTCCTGTACTACTGGTTCTACAACTAATGATGGATCATGAACAAATTTCCTTAGATGGGACACACAGAGTACATTATGAATTCCAGACATCCGTTCTGGCAATTCAACTCTGCAAGCTACAGCTCCCATCCTTTTCAATATCCGAAATGGTCCAATATATCTCGGGGCGAGTTTTCCCGCCTTCCGAATCTAATAACTCCTTTAATCGGGGAACTTTGGCCAAAAACAAAATTACCAATCTCAAATTCCAATTTGCCTCCCTTTTTTTTTATCTGCGCACTCCTTCTGACGGTCTTAAGCAGCTCTCATCTTTTCCCTTGATAAGCTCAACCTAAGCAGAAACTTCAGGAATCAAAACTGGTCCAAACACAAGATGGTCTTTCCACAATCCACCAAAATCCAAAACTCAAGCTTGCCGCACATCCTCTAAAATACGATTCAGTCTCTCCGTCCGTCCGTTTGAGGATGATAGGCTGTACTAAATTTCAAACTCGTTCCTAAAGCCAGTTGCAGAGCCTTCCAGAATTTTGCTGGTGAAAAATAGGATCACGATCACTTATTATGCTAATAGGAACACCATGCAATCTTACTATTTGCCTTTTGAACTAAGTCCTACAAAATAAAGTCACATCAAAATTACCCTACAGTAAATGCAGAGAATGCAGCAAATGCTTACATATGGATTGTGTACAGCAAATGCAGAGAAAGCCACATTTTGGAAAACAATTTGTTTATGTGCATGTAATTAGAAAACAATTTGTAACATATATACTAGTAAAAACTGGAAAACAATTCCGTCGACAGCCAGCTACGGCTTCGTCATCTGGATTCTGAAGCTTCAAACGGCCATTCATTTTATTTATGCACATATGTGTACTACTATAGACATATATTTTTATATAAACCAAGTCAGTAATCCCTTTAACCAAATTCATTTCTTCGTTTCCAGTTTTTGTGTCATTTCTAGCCATATGCAAAAGAAAGTCCTCTTCATTCGACTAGAAAAGGAAAAAAATGGCTAAGGGATCAAAATTCTTAATCTCACAATATACTCAATTACAATTTCCAAAGCAAACATATATGCCATTAGTACGTTTGCGAAACTTAGGTTCAACAAGTGTTTCAAGGACAGTTTCAAGGACGTGAGCATACATGCACATGAGCAAGACATGAACAATGTGCAGCATGTGCAAAACGGAACAAAATTATTATAAAACAGAATTATTACTTACAAGTTTGTAATTCATTACTTGAGGATTAGACACGTACTCACGTCCATCTGTTCTCTTACGACTTTTAAGAAAACGTGTTGCATCAGATGGTGTCTCCTGATACAAGTTCAATAGATAGTTTAGCATACACTCTCTTAAGTTAAAAATGTAAAGTATCATATACCATCTTATGACGAAGCTGGGCGAATGACTTTAGACCTGCGGTGTGTGTGTCTTGATACGACTTACGACTATCAGAATTTTTCAGGGCTTTTTGCTAAAAAAATACACAAAAAACAAAGTACTCGTTTATCTCACAAAAAAAGTACTCGTTTATCTTGCGAAATAAATAATATGTACATATACCTGAATCTCATCATCTGCCCAATACCTCAAGAGCACTTTAAAATCCTCCGCTGGGATGTTGTCCGGCTTGTTATCTAGCCTCTCCTCATCAGTCTTATAAGCTTTATAATGAGCTGTTTTTATGCGACTCTTGTACCCCCTCCAACACTCACGAATAGACTTCAACACCCAGTTTTCACATTCATCCGAAATAATACACCGTTGCTTAAATATAAATCAAAGATAAAAAAGAATAAATAAATCAAAATTCAGCTACATTATAGCTAATAGATCAATATTAATTATTAAAGTAAAATTCAGCAACAATATAGTTAATAATATATTACCTTAACATAATCCCATAGAGATTTCTTCAACTTTTCAGGAACATCCGACCAAGATTTATACGTAAGTGGCACGGACCTTTTCAATGTTCCTAAAAAGTTGCTCAGTTCAGATATTACTTTGTCATCATCTGAAATAGGTTGGAACCACTGGTTCATCATAATTACAACTCTTTTGTCATTCGCCCTTGTATGAACATTGAACATCTTTGTGTGGCCTCTGAGTCTTTTAGGAACTTCACCTTTAATTAAAATGAAAAGTTCCGTCAAATAATAACATAAATCATAAGGTAAATTCAGTACTTAAATATTAATCCTACTGTAATATTAAATATTATTATCACATCAATTCAGTACCTGCTTCAACTTCTTCATTTTCAATGTCTGGCAAGACATTCTCCGCAACATACTTATTTGCCATACCACTTGCACTAGCTTTTGCAGCATTTTTATTTTGTCGTTCCCACAGAGCCAAATGATCAGCCATTGTTCCTTTTCCTTCAACATCCTTCTTAGTTGAACTTACTACCAGGCTTGGGCTGTGCTTCTCAACTTTTCCTTTTCCTTTGCAATACCACTAGCTGAACGAGTTTGTGGTCCACTAACAGGCTTGGGCTTCTCAACTTTTTTAGTTCTCTAAATTGTATATATAAGTAGGAAATAAGATTGGATTTTATAGTTATTATCTTCATAAGCATAAAAAATAAGATATGTAGCTATCACACACTTTTCTTGGACTTTGTGAAGTATCATCTTCACTATGCTCCTCATGGTCCGGATTATATTCCTGATCACTGTCCACACCCTCTTGCATCTTTTCTTTTCCTTTATCTTTTTTTTGGTTTGCATTTCTCAGTTCAGCTGAAATTGCAGGCACGCCTAGAGAAGCAAGAACTTTGTTGTTCCTCATCACATTAACAGCTCTATGTACTTCATAATCTTTTAGGTTCATCATCAACTTAGCAGCTCTCTGTACTTCATAATCTTTTAGAGATAGTGAAGGTGTAGAATACTCATTTGAAGGTGGTAGAGGTGGTAGATGAACATCCTGCAAGTATATAATAAACAGGAACATCATAGTAAGTATGCTGCAAGAGTGGTACAAAATATTCAAATTACAATAAGATCACCATAATAAGAATTCTTCAAACCTACAGGCCATTTTCATCCATACAATGCCATGATCAGTAAAGGCATCATAAGTTTCTATGCCTAGATCCCATAATTCTTTCAACTCTTCAATTAGAGGCTGCATATATACATCAATTTTATTCTTTGGAGACTCCGGACCGGAGATGAGTGTTGAAAGAATTAGATTTTCGGGCTTCATGCACAACCAAGGTGGAAGGTTGTACTTAAGTAATACAATTGGCCATGTACTGTAAGTTGTACTCATTGTACGAAAAGGATTGAATCCATCAAAGGCTACACCCAATCTGATATTTCTATTTTTTGATGAAAAATCAGGATACATAGCATCCATCGCCTTCCAAGTCTCGCTATCAGCTGGATGTCTAAGTTTTCCGTCTTTTTTTGGGCCCACAGAATGCCATCTCATAAGTTGTGAATACTCCTTGCATATAAACAGCCTTTGCAGCCTTGTTTTTAGTGGAAAGTAACACATTACTTTTGCCGGGACTTTGTGAATCAACTTCTCTAGATCATCATCACGGGTACTTTTCTTTTCCTCTTCCCACCTCGAAATACCACAAGAGTTATAGACATCTTTATCTTCATTTTCTGCCCAATAGAGCATGCAATCGTTTGGACATGCGTGTATTTTTTTGTAATCAAGACCTAAATCTTTAATGATTTTCTTCACGACTCTAAAAGATAAAGGTATGTGGGCCTGTGGAAAAGCCTCTCTCATCAACTCTAGTATATCCCCAACTGCAGACTCTGTAATTCCATGTACACATTTTAAAGAATAAAGCCTGATGATAAAACTTAATCTCGAAAATTTTGAACATCCAGGATATAATGGCCGCTTTCCATCTTCGACAAGGCGATAAAATCTTTTAGCATCAGCATTTGGTGCATCAGAATTCTCATCTTCACAGTTCTGCATATTTCCACAAGTACGGTGCAACATTTCACCTAGATTATCTCCAAAATCACCAGCATCACAGTCTGTATCTTCATCGCTCCTTCCAAAATTTGGGTGAGAAACCTCACAAATCCATTTCACATACAATGGAGATGGACCATTGCAGATGAGATGATCATAAATTATATCTGGACGACGCCACTTGCTATTTTTACAATTCTTGCATGGGCACGTCATTTCATCGCCTACGGCCAATTTAGAAAAACCGTTTTGTATAAAGGCACTTATCCCGCTAATATAACCTTCACTAAACTTCGGAAGTTCTATCCAAATGTTTTCACTGTCCATCACTACAATTATGAATATGAGTATTTTAACATAAAAAGATAAAAATTTTGTATGTGTCCAACAAAAGGAAACCTAGACAAGTCGAATTGTTAATTCAGGCCGAATTAAGAGTTTATATGTAGTTTAAATCGAAACCCTAAAGTGATGGGAGAGAGTGTTATACCCCAAAATCGAAATTGAAGCCCTAAAGTGATGTGAATAATGCTTGAACCCCCAAATCGAAGCGAAATCGCTGAACAAAGCTTAAACCCCCAAATTGAAGCCCTAATCGAACCGAAATCGCTGAACCCCAAATTAAGAATGTTCGCTTGAACCTTTGTAAGAAGACAGAGAAGAATGAAAATTAAAAGTTATTTGCGGGGACTTTTTTTCTTCGCGACCCTAAAAGATCAAGGAGTGGTGTTCAGATTGATGAGGTGTCACGTTCTCCAACGTAGGATTTGCCTTGGTATATTGGCGCAGATCGGTGCGAAAGATATGCAAAGGTCTGCTATGGCAACACTATAAAAAAATGTTGCATCAATTATGCTTGTTTAGCTAGAGCAACACATTTTTATGGCTAAGGCAACACCAAAAATTCAACGTCGCAGTAGGACCAAAATTGTATAGCTATCGCAACATTTTACCCGGCAACACCTTGCAAAAATGTTGCAGAAGGCCATCTATGGCGTAGTGCGTTCAACTCGTTAAATCTCCACAAATACTAACTTAAAAATATTGATATTATTATCAAAAATCATCATTTTTAAAAACGAATCTGGTTATATAAAAAAATCGTAAATTATGAAAGTCGAATTTCTGATATATTTTGATTTTTACTGTAACTTCTTGTTTACTAGATAATTACCTAATAATTCTTCTCGAAATTATTTTTAAAAATGGTTTTACATCATTACGAACAACTTTATTTTAAACATCATATCCTATAATTGCTTAGATGAAGGGAAATGAATTTATTTTGAAAGATTTTGAGCATGTTAACAAAAACAAAGGCATGGATGTATACACACGGTACATTCAAACTTGTTTGCTCAAGCAACCATATAACATCCACGCAATCATATTCAAGCCATTTCCACAATCAAATTTTACATGCACAGTGATATAAGAAGATTTAGCTTTTTAAAAGTGAAGTTTACTCACTGTAAAAAATTTGAACAAAGGAAGCTTTGAAATCTGGAACAGCTAATTTGATCTTTGAAACTGCAACTTGATCTATTTTGAGTTGAGATGAACTTGAATTGAATCTTTGCTTGTATTTAGTTGAAAACATAAAGAAGTTGTTTTAGTTGTTAGTTTGGTTTTTTTCTAGTTATAGGTTTGATAAAATGAAAGAAGAAAAGGGTCGAGGCATATATATAAGTGTAGCACCTGATTTCAAATTTTTTTCCTTTTATTAAATTTTGAAAATGAAGAAATCCATTTAAACAAGAATTTTGACACTTGTATTAGTATAGCATTCCTAGATAACACTTGTCTTAAGCAAACATTTTATATTTCTTTTTTATATTTTTATTTTTACGTTTTATTTTATTTATTTTATGTAACTTCAAAATAAATATAAAACCTATTTATTAATTCTTATTTTAAGCTTAAGCTATTTATACCTTAATTAATAACTATATATATATATATATACTAGTGTTTAAAATGTAGAGTTTTAAATCTAATTTATTTTTAAGATATTTATTTTGAATTTCAAATCGTAGTTCCCATTCACAAATCTATATATGTATATGAACAATAGTAAATAAATAACATGTTTTCATTTTTTTGAATTGGCAAATTTAAATAATTATATTAGAAGATTATCAAATTAAATTTTTCCAAAAATCCTGGGTTGTCACAAAAGTGATTGCAATAACTCGAAGAAGTAACATGTACTCGTAGAGCAGAAGTATGCAAGGACTCTCACCTATGTACCCTAGACCTTAGTGATGATCTATCTCACCTTAATGATAGCAATACCTTAATGATGGTAGTTATTCAAGAATGAGCCTAAGTGATGACAAAGCCTTAGTTGTGATGAAACCATAGTGATGGTCGTATGTGTTATCATATATCAAAAGACATCTTAGTAACGTGTAAGACTAGTGATGGTTGTTGTATTTACTTTGGTTGTTATATTTGTTGTGAGTATTGTGTGGTTTGGATGGATGTTATGTGATGTAGGTAGCAGTGAGTTATGTATCTCGACACCCTATGTTATATTTAGTGCAGCATACTTAGTATAGCATATATTGTGTTATGTGCTAACTTGTTATATGTAGGGATATATCAGGCATGATTCTCCATATTTTGTGTTCCCTCTTTATTATATCAGTTTTTATTTATTTTAGATTTTAGATCGCTTATACCAAACCATTGTCTGACCCCAAGGTTATTTTTTTGCTTCTTATCGTCTCGGATACTCCCGAATGAGTAGATTAGAGAGAGCGCATGGGGTTGTGTGGAGAACGAGCATGTGCTAACACTATCATATATTTATTCTTTTAGAGCTTTTATAACTATTCTCAATATGTAGTACCATGGGGTAACCAATACTTGCTGATAGTTCTAGAGTCTGCTTTTATTTTGATTTTATTATTTAGATGTATAAACTCTTTTGCATTTTTGGTGTAACTATGAGGGACCTACCGCACTTTGATTCTTTTTGGTTTATTGATTTATATTACTATCTTGCCTATTTTATATCCATGTTGGTTATTATATTTTATCCTTTGCATTATGAGGTATAGGATAGGTTCTGCTTTGGGTTGCTATTACCTTAATTTCCATCCTATAATGGTCGGGTACTATAGCAATGCATTATTTATGGTATTTGAGTGACTGAGGTGTAAGGCGGTCCTCACATTTGGTATCAGAGCTTAGGTTGAGATATGACCTAAGTTGATATTAGGATCTATTAGAGATAAGAAATGAGCTATCACCTTAGAATGGATCGAGTGATATATGAGAGAGCGTACATGTTATATATTTTTGTTTTCAAAACTATATAGCAATGTGTATGTGTCTACATATATACATACATACACACATATATATACACGTAAACATACATACATATATGTATATATACATATATATGGATACATGTACACACATATATAGTAAGTCACATTTGCAACAGCCCTATTGTTAATTGCCAAATTAATTATGGTTAATTATGTTTAATAATATTTTTTGGATTATGTAATATAAATTGTGAAATTAAAATTTATTTTGAATAATTTATTGATTATCAATTCTTAGCATTTGATAATTGAAATAAATCATTAGTAAGAAAATAAATTTGAATTCGTCAAATTAGTTTTATTTTGATTACCAAACGTAGTGGGATAATGTTTATTTTAAATAAAAAGTTTCAAAAGGGCTAAATCAATAAATAACTTAGATTTGATTAATTGAATTTATTTAATTAGTGTAAGAGATAATTTAAAAATAAATATTTGAATTTAATTTATTTTGTTGGGCATTAAGTAATTACAAGCCCATAGACTCACTTAGGAAAAATTAAAAGGTTTTTTATGCAATTTTCTAACAAGAAAATATTTTTTGTACATAGCACGACTCAAAAACCAAAAGACAATAAAAAACCATTTATGTTCCTTCTTTGCAAACTTCAATTTAAAAATAGAGGAAGGGGAAAGATAAAGAGAAAAAACCCTAGCCTCCTAATTCCAAAATTAAGATGCAAATCAAAGTGCTTTTGCCTAATTTTAGTAGAAAACAACTTCTGTTAATCTTCTCTATCTTCTTTTATGATTAAATCATTGATTAATCTCTATTTTGATCTAGGGTTGTAACCTTTTTTTTTTTTTTTTGAAAATAATTTAGGAAATGTTGAAATGATTGTATTATGGGTTCTAGAAAACTATGGCAAAGGAAAAGGTGAGTTAATTGTTCACTTACCTATTTTTAAATCTTTGTTTGCTTCACATAATTGTTTGAATGATTATTGATTAAATTGTTTGCAATTTGGTTGAAAACTTGTGTGATTGTTGTGTTATTATTTGCTGGAAATTTGATGTAAAAATAGTGCAATAACACAGCAATAATATATAATAAAATAATACAAATTGACTCAATCCTTTTATGGTAGAAAGTTCTTTCAATTAGCTACTTGTTTAATTTTAATCATATTTCGAAATTTTTCTGTTTAATGGGTTGAAATTGAATTTGAAACTGATGTTATAGCATAGCCGTATGTAAATTTTCTGAGTTAATACAAGAGAGTAAAATAGACATAACTTTTGATTGATAAATCCAGTTGTCTTGAATATTTTAGAAGCAGAAAGATAATTCCCTAAGGAAGAACATTTATTTTAATCACTTTCTCATATTTTGAATATTTCTAGGTCAAAATTGGGGTTTTATCAGAGTAATAGTCTATGCCCTGTCAAATTTTCTGAGCTAAAACATTGTTAGTAATTTAAGCATAACTTTCTCATTCTTATCGTATTTTGATAATTTTTAATGCTAAGGAAATCATAGACTTTATGCTGCAACTTTCATGTTTTGAGTTTTGCATAGTTTGGAAGTTTAAATGGTCAAAAATTCGTTTCTTTGTCACTGCCCTGTCAACAAAAGATAGGTTAATAAATTTAAATCTAAAAATTATTTCTGTCATAAATTTTGAATCGTAATGGATGATCTTTTTCTTGTTTGAAATCTGTGACTTTTAACTACAACTTTCTTGTTTTACATTTTGTAAAATTATGAGATTTAAGTGGTCGAAACTGCAGATCTTTTAATAATAAATTTGAGTTAAATAAAATAAGTAGATAAGCTTCGTATATAAGTAATTTTACAAAAGAGAATTATTTATATTTATAAATCTTAAAATTATTTCTAAATTAAGTTATTTAATATTAATAATGATTTTTTAGCAAGTTATTTTATATATTAAGCATGTTTAGTAAAATATTTACGGATTTGGAAATACAAATCTAATATACTTTTACATAAAATTGATTATGGATTTGGAATATAAGTATTACGATTTTATTAAATAAATAATATAGGATTCATGGAATTTGGAAATGTAGTTTTTAAAAGTATAAAATTAATTTTTTTGAATAAAATGATTATATTTTAATATGGATTAACAAGAGTAATTAAATATGGTTTTAAAGTATAGATTTGTGAATAATACAACTATACGGAAATTTGAGACAACTTTATGTATATAAGTAAAATCTTGAAAAATTCAAAGTTATGGAATATTTTATCTAATCTGTGAATATTTTTAGAAATTTAAATAATAAATGGATTTTTTGAAAATTATAATAAGCGTTGTAAATAATAAAACTCAAAAGAGAAAAATGTTTTGAGAACCTTAAATCTATAATTTGAGGAGTACTAATAATCGACTTAGTTTTATCGATTGGTTTAAATGCTTTTGAATAACTCTTCGTCGAATATGGTATAACTTATTGAATAAAATGTTTCGGTGGAATTTACTAACCTGTTAGCGAATACTCGAATTCCATCGGGTAGTATGGGATGCCTTGGTTAAATTCTTATGATCATATTTGGGAAAGTAATTAATACTTTAGAGTTGTATTCTCTTCTGGTGTGCAACAAGTGATTGCTAGATCCTTAAAAGAACGTAGTTCAGGTTTTCCAGCTGTATTCATAATAAGTGATATTTACTAGCTTTTATTAAATACTTGGATTTCACCGTACGGTATGGGACGTATTGGTTAAATTCTAGTTATTACTGAAGGTGATAGTATTTGGTACTTTAGAGTTGCTCTCTTTTGCTGTGCGGCAAGTGGCTGCTAGATTCTTAAGAAGTTACCCCTGGATTTCTTTTCGAACATAATGATATAATAATATTAAATAAATGTTGATTTATCGAGTCATGGTTTCTACGATCACCTTATCGGTATGGACTATCCTTGAGATCATTCTATGATTCTGTTTTCTCGGTTTGAGTAAGTCCCTTGGTGTCGGATTGTTTCGAGTGATACCAATTTGTTTGTTTGTTTGCCACGTGTTTTGAGTAAAATCATTGCGATTGTTTTGGACGATCATTACGATCGGTTTAGATTAACATCTCTTGGACTCTGGATATTTGGATTCTAGCGCTATTCTGTGTTCATGAAATAAATATATATTCTTATGTCTTGTGTTAGTGAAATAAATATATACTCTTATAGCTTGTGTTAATGAAATAAATATATATTCTTGTGGCTTGTGTTAGTGAGATAGATATATGTTCTTGTGACTTGTGATGGATGTTAAGTTAATTCTGTTATTTTGTGTTTAGGCACTAGTTCATGTTTGTGACTTGAACTTATAACCCTATTCTGAGTTAATCATTGATATTTGCGTGCTTAGAAATATTGAATTTGTTCTGCGAATTCAGTGTTTAGTGACTAATATGTATTTGTGACTTAAATTATAACCATGTGCCTTGTGATGAACTCTATGTTAAATTAATTCCCATGACTCGTTATTTCATGGACATCTGTATTTACTTATACGTTGTTTATTTTGTCTTATATTCTATTCTCACCCTATTGGATATTTAGACATAGTCCAACCTAGGTGTTATTTTGCTCGTCTCGTGCCCAGACTTTTCAGGTTACAGGATAAGTTGACCTTTGGATGTTTAGGCTTACAAGGAGATAAACGCTTTTGACTTTTTAGTTTATCTCATTTAGATCATGAATATGTTTATAAGATGCACAATTGAGATTAGAGAATTGTAAAACCGTATAACAATCGAGTTTAGTATTTCATTTTGTAAACTCAAAATTTGTATATGTATAAGTTGAGATTTATTCCGCATTGATCCACGAACATTATTTATATGATATATTATTTTGAATCTAAGAAATCGGTGTGTCTATTACTTTATATTAATATCATGCATGTCAAATTCAGTTCAGATATTAAGTGAAAAGGTGTAAATGACGTATCAATGTTAGTATAAAGATATATTCACATCCGATCACCCTTAACAAGCTATATTCTTTGGATCAGTGGACGACATTACTTGTAATGTTCTTTTCTAATCTGAGTGTCACGGTGCGGTTGTTGCAACATTGCATTGAGTACCATTTATGTTAATATTACATTAAGAGAGCACCATTTATGCTAATATTCCAATATGAGAAACTAATCGTTCTTATTACAAATTGTAAGAATGAGAAGGCATACACGTAACACAACTAGGAACCCCGTATCTGGTGTCGAGACTAGAGCAGGCACCGGGATAGCTGAAAACCCCAATATGCAAACAATTTTCAATACTTTGATGATGAACATGATGCATATTGACCAAGGGGGAGTTCCTAGTCAAGTAGGTGGTGGTTCTCTAGTGCAGGCGCCAAATGCTGACTTTTGGAAGCTAAATATGGACTTTGCTAGTCTTAGAGACAAACTATTTCTAGGGTTGGAGTCAGCTATAGATGTTCAAGATTGGTTGGATACATGTGTATGCATCTTTGATGATCTTGAGTTGAAGGATACGTATAAGAGGAAGTTGGCTTCCATATAACTTCAAGGAAGGGTCATGGGTTGGTGGAATTCCCTTTGAGTTGTTACCTATATAGAATAGTTTACTTATGATCGGTTCAAGACTAGATTTGAGGAGAAATTTATAGCAGCTGCCCAGAAGTCAGTATTATTTAGGAAGTTCGCTGATCTGAAACTGGGTATCTTACCCATTTTAGAATATGCTGCTGAGTTCGACATGTTATCAAAATAAGTGAAGTCCTTCATTGACACTCCATTAAAGAAGAATGAAAAGTTCATAATTGGATTGAACAACTATATGGGAGAAAGGCTAGTAAGCCATGTTGACGAGAGCTTTGAAAAATAACCGTGAAGGCCTCAAGGAACAAGAGCCTATACCCAAAGCCGAAGGCTGCTATTGTTCTGAAAGAGGAGTCTAAATCATAAGGTGGTGGATTTGGAAAGAGAAAATGAAATAATAAGAACAAGAAGCAATTCCAGAGAAAAGGTAGGCATAAGAAGGGAAAATGAGAGCCCATTTGTTTCAATTGTGGCAAGAAGGGTCATCTAAGAAAGAACTGCAAGAACGATGGGAAGAAATGCTATAACTGCACCAAGTTTGGGCATATTAAAAAGGATTGTCCTGAGCCATTGAGGAAGAAGTAGGCAATGAAGGAATATGCTTGTAATGTTGTTTTGACTTCATCAAATGCTTCATCGACGAAAGATAAAACAAAAGGCATTATTATCCAAGGTATCCTTTCTATTTACGATGTATCTATTCGTATTTTTTTGATACCAGGGATTCACATTCCTTTATATCAAGCGACCAGGTAGATAATTTAGGACTAAAACCCGACCTAGTAGACAGACCTTTGATTATGTCAAACCTTGTGACAGGTTCGAATAGTTTGAGTATGATTTGTCGTAATGTAGTCATATCGAGTCATGGATGCAAGTTTGCTCGTGATTATTTTGTACTTAGTATTGTTAGGTTCGGTTTTATGTTGGGGATGAACCGACTTTAAAAGTACAGAGTCAAGGATGGACCGACTTCAGAAGTACAAAGTCGTAGTGGATTTAGAGAGGTTTTGGTGGCGATAGGGGTAGAATACGAGCGTAGGTTAGATTTGAGCTAGCTGCTAATGATGAGTGATGGTTTACTTTCTATATTCGCTTGAGACCTCACACAATGAGTTTTCATTAGTACCTATAGCCAGAGAGTATCTAGATATATTTTAGGAGGTGATCAGATTACCGCAACATAGGTAGAGAATTCGTGTTGATTTGATAAAGAATGTGCGGCCTGTAGTTATGTCACCGTGACACCTAAAAAGCAAAGGGAACTAGAGGTTCAAGTAAATGACCTTTTGAGGAAGGGGTTCATTCGTATGAGTATATTTGAGTGGGGATAACCTATAGTGTTTGCTATCATGGCGCACATCTCTTTGAGACTTTGTGCAGATTACCGTGAGCTGAATAAGGTAATGAGGAAGAACAAGAATCGACTCCTATATATTAATATCTAGTTCGATCAGCTCCTTAGTGCAAAAGTGTATTCTTAGTTGTACTTGGAAACGTGGTTGAATTAAGTAAGAATGGCAGAGGAGAGTGTGCCGATTACTATATTTCACATACCATCAGGATTCTATGGGTGGTCGGTTAAGCTGTTCAGGCCTAAACAACACCATAATTACTCTTTCCCAACTATTTTAACCAGTTATACCCATGAAAGAAGGTGTGTGAAATATTTTGTAACAGTTTACACAATGGTTATAACCATTGGAAAAGGGTAATTTCCCAACGGTTATAACCATTCAAAAATTCAATAATCCCAACAGTTTCCCAACTTTTATAACCATTGAGAAATTCCACAATCCTAACAGTTATAACCATCGAGAAAATTTTCCATTCCCAGTGGTTATAACCATAGAAAATTTCACATTCCCAATGATTATGACTATTAGGAAGTTCCCCATTCCCAACGGTTGTAATCGTTGGGAAAAATGTTACAAAATATACCATGTTCCAATGGCAATTTCTATTAGTAGATACACCATTACCAATGGTAATAAGTATTACAAATTCAATTCAACTGAACCATACTTGATTCCGCATCTTATACTATTGTCATATACCATCATACCAAATTCAAATTTATAGCAACAACATATAACTAAATTTCAAAACCAACATATCACCAAATTTCAAAATGAACATTAAATGTACATATGTATGCACTTTATACAAAATTCTACAAATTTCATTATATAACAACTTCAATATACATACAACTTCAAAGCTTACAACTACAAAATGTCTAGAAGATTACAAATAACGCACGCCAAACTTCAGTTAAATTACAAAACTTCCATTAACTAGCCCGAACAGTTTGTAATGACCATTTTGAGGAGCATGAAAAGTAGCTTATCTAGATCGAGAACATCCTCCATCCAAACAACTTTTTACCCATCTACAACCTTTGTATGATGAAAAATCTTTTGTGTTTCAAGATGTCCTTTTGCTACCTCTTTCAATTCTTATGAAAATATTTATACTGCTTATCTTTCAATAGTAGAGGATCCAATAACATCATAGATGGAGTAGGACTATGGTTTGGTTGACGCTCGGTATGCGAAGTAATTTCTGTTCTTGGTGTCATCGAATTTCCTCCAATCTGACTAACAAGTTGCTTAGTACTTTTTTGCAAATCAACTAGAGTCAAACTTGTTGATCTAATTTTTTCATGCATTTGATCATGCTTGTATTGCATCTCTGTTGTCCATTGCTTATTTTCAGTCTCTTTGTAATTAATTATTGCTTTTAAAGCTTAAGTGAATTTAAGTGCTTTACATTAGATGTAGAACTAATATCATGACAACAACTTATCTTTTATCGTATCTAAAACCTTCAGCAACAACATTTCATTCAAAATTGAACTAATTACCTCACTACTATTAATACTTGTTTTTTATTTTGCCTTTCCTCTGCAGCTTCCATTAAAGGCTGCATATTAAAAAGAATTGCTTAGTTTACAAAAGGGAAAATAAGGAGAGAGAAAACAATCAAAATATAAACACAGTTTAGAAAAACTAAGAGCAATGCTTAGTTTATAAAATTGCCAGTTAATAAACTGAGCATCACTCTCAGTTTTTATAAACTAAGAGCAATGCTTGGCTTTATAAAACTAAAAAATTGCACTTAGTTTATAAACCGAGCATCCACTCAGTTTATAAAAATTATAAGGGCAATGCTTAGTTTTAAAGTGATCATTTTCTCTTTTTATACAAATATAAATAGAGAAATGCTCGGTTTATAAACCGAGAAATGCTCAATTTTACAAGTTGTAATTACTCAGCTGGAAAACTAAGATTCTCCAGTTTATTTTTTATAAACCGAGCATTTGCCGGTTTTCTAAACTAATCATAATTGCTTGGTTTAAAACCGAGCACCTGATCGGTTTTTAAAAAATGAGCACTTGCATAGTTTTTAAAAACAAAGCACTGCTCGGTGTGCATACTGACGCTGCTCAGTTAATAAAATTGAGACTTTTATAAACGGAAAAAAACCACTAACAAAAAGTTTTATTGAATTCTGGTATATTTCATCTAAGTTTTACCCTACTTATAACATAGTCTATCAAGAAATAGAGTTTGTACTACTTATTTTTCCTAGTCGTTAACCAAACAGATATAAATGTTAAAGTATGTATATGGAGAAACACTTGGATTTAATGTTAAAGTATGCTATAATATTCATCACTACACCTCATGATAAGCGACCAAGCAACTGATTACATTTATGCACAACATCATTGATTTATCTTATGGGAATCTTTATTGAAATTTGTACCCATTTTAAGTCACTTTTAAAAAAAACACGTATGAAATATTTAGAAAACCATATAAAAAATACGTTACTAGATAAACCAAAGGTACAGAATTTCATTTATTGGGGCGAGGTTTATTATGTTTTTGCAAATGGTTTTCAAATATAGAATTTCATTATATTGTTTATTGTTTGTTATCCACTTTTTGAGTAATCATGCCATCTTGCTCTCTCATCCAACATTAGGTTTATGTAAGTACCGAGACCCCATAAAGAAACAATAAGCATAGAATTTTTTTAATTTATAGTGGTGGACTTACATATTTTTATGCTGTATAAGGAAGCACATCTCCAGTTTTCCTACTCGTGTGCGTTGCTTTCCATGCCATTGCTTATGTAAGCTTGCATTTTGGATTCTCTGCTTCCTAGATGAATAGATATAAACAAATTTGTAAATTATACATTACTATTGAGAGTTCATGTAAAATGATTACCACATACCAATTCTTCATAAAGTCGAGTATATGATTTTTTTCCCCTAGTGTATGAGTTATATTATTTTTCCTTTATTTTGAGCATTTTTTTGCACTACTCTCTTTTCTTGTCATTGTACTCAATGTCAACGAATCTCTTTTACTTAACTTTATCAACGTCATTCACACAATTATCAATAACAATACGTCTAGGCATAAACTCTCCAATTTCTTGAAAAAAAATATCATAGCTTCAATTTTACCATCTAAAGTATTGTGGCAATTTTCTCTCTAAAATAGGTTAAGAAGTATTTGGATCTAGACTCATATCAAACTCCTTTTACAAAAAAACAAAAGAAAAAATATCAATACAGTTGTTGATAGAAAACACTTGATTTGTAAATAATAACCCATCAAATGTACCCATTACAAACTAAAATAAAAAAGTTTTAAATGGATTAAAGATAAGTGGTGGTAAGCGACACGGTTAATTTTTCCATTTTCAATTCAAAATTACCAAGAATATGCACATGAAACCTAATATACATAAGAACAAGTGGAACTTAATAGACAATGAAGCAAGTGGAGTTTAACATAATGAAATAAATAAGTAGTACAATGGAAAGCAGTGCCATTAAAAACGAATACCATTAAGAAAATATAGTGGCTAAAAATTTTATGGACTGTGTATCATGTACATGAATGCTCAAAAAATTAATGCATGTTTATTTTATAAATATAAGGCAAAGTAAAATACCATATGTGTTTTCCATAAATTATCCATGTACAAAGTGTTTACTCCTCCAATCATCATAACTAATTGGAACGTATCCCTGAATCAAAGCCTCATAACGAGAACTTCATTGAGTTCCATCTCTACCTTTAGCACCCTCCATGTCAATAAGTATCGAATACTTTTTATTTAGAGGTGGAGTAGAACTATCTTCTTTGGTGCTTTTTGGTTGTTGTGATGCATTGATGTAACCAGTCGACATTTGTAATATACATAATAGACTATTATAGAATTATATTCAGCCAAATATTTATCTACTAGTAATTGATTTCATAACTGTAACAAACTATGTACATATCAGAGGATGGCAAAATATTATTTTTAAAATCATATTGGGTCATATGACTCCCTAACTTTTGGAAATATTAATTACTGGCAGTGCTAACCTTTAAAATTTTGTTGGATGGTTTTGATATTGAAAAACTTATAAGGCCTATAATTTTTGATAAGAGCAAATTATGGATTGAGATAACCTCCATCGGAAAGACACAATGGTTTCTCTTTCCATAGAGTAGGCATACTAGCCTTTTGGGTTTACCATTTAGGAGATATGATCGTTTGAAGTATGGATAGATTTTGGCCAATTAGTGGGTAATTACAGACTTGGATTAGGTCCATTAATCCAATTTGGGATATGTACCTAACTAGGGATGATGGGACGGTTCATAATCACCTTTTCATTTCCAAAAACTAATTCAAACCTCCATTAACTCATTTTCAACTTAAAAGCAATAATTTCACCTCCTTTAATTAGCCTAAAAATGCCATTAAGGGGCGACTAGCAAAGGGATTTGAAGATTTACCGTTTAGACTATCTAGGGATTTGTGCATCTACTTTTTTACCTTAGATTCACCTCGATTTCACTTCTCTTACAATTCTATAATGGTTAGTATAGTAAAAATGATGATTTTAGGATGGGATTTGATATTAAACGATTTTACACCTAGATATAACTTTAATAACGTATTTAAACCTAATTTAAAAGGATAAAATTGTGTTTTGACTTGTTTTATACCACATATTAATCAAGTCATCATTTTAGTGGATAGTTGGATTTAGGATGAAATATTAGTTGAATTAAACTTAGATTGATTATATATGATGTTAGTTCAATGATTTTTGTATATAATTGTTTAATGTATTTGTTAGTTATTTTAATGTAATTAGGAAGAGGTCGTCATTTTAATGATTTAATGTCAAAAAATTCAAAATATGATGCAACTTCTGTATAGTGTTGACTTGGGGAACCTACGAAACGATTCACATGAAGATTGGAGATGATTTGGAGTGCAAAAATCATGTCAGCATTAGGTTAAAAATCATGTTAGTGATGGAAGGTTCAATCACGTCAGATGCGACGTGCTTTGGGCTAAGGAAGGAAATGCTTCGGGGATGGAAGTGGAAAATTTTAGGCCAACCAAGGAAGGAAGGAGCTTGTAGTTTGGGTCTTGGAATATTTTTGGGTATAACAATCAATTCAACATCGACTTAGTTAACCTCGAGAGATTTTGCATGGCGACTTCGGGCATAAAGCAGTGTGGCTTTACTATGATGAAGAAAGGTGCTGAGCTAGCATATTTAATGAAAGGTTAGAAGGGGAAAATACTTAACCAATTTTGGCTGAGTAAATCGAGTCAGCATTGACATGTCTAATCATGTTGTTACGACATGATGTGACATTGGCCAATTTTGGCCAAACTTAATGGAGATGTGTAACAACCCGCATATGTTATGATTTATACACTTAAATGTTTTATTTAAATATTTTATCGATACTCGGAATTTAGTCCGAAAAGCTACTTTTTTGCATACGGTCGAATTAGGACTCGGGACCACTCCCATTGAGTTTAAAATGCCGTTTGCGACCTTTTTGAGTATAAACTTCGATAAGTTTGGAGAAAGTTGAATTTTGCTACTTTTTGCTTAGGGCTTTGGTATGGGCTGAGCCCAATAACCCCACTTATATATTCAGTCCCAACTCCACTTCAACTCCTCGTTTACTTCATTTCCAATTCCTAATACTCAAGCTGTAGCAACAATGGTGGGAGAGATGGGAAATTAAAACTCAAGCCCTAGTTTTCTTTTGCAAATCAAGTTCTAGCTCCAAACTAATAGAAGAACCCATTGGTAAGCTTCTCTTCTTCTTCTCCAACTCATTCTCTTATCATTTCAGAAATTCCTAAACCTAACTTTGGGGATGTTCTTCTTTTAAAGCTTAGAATCAAGCTTATTGAGTTGGATTTGAAGAGTGGTTGATTCTCCTTTGCTTTCAAGCTTCTTCTTTATTTGTGTGATTTCAAAGGTGAGATTTTTATCTCACATCTATGACTATAATTATCTTTGGTTGTTGGGTATGAATTCCTAACACTTCTTCATGTGCATTTGCTCATGATTTGGATTGGTTTTGTGAATATTCCAATTTTTGGGTTTTTAAGTCAAATTTGTGTGAAAATCCTTATATGGATGTTTGATCGTGCCTTTGGTGATGCATCGGGAAGCATATAGGGCCGGGTTGCCGATTGGCATAAACCCTTAGAGCCAACGTTCATCCGGTTGCATTTTGGAAGAGCTTGCCCTTCATTTGAATAGATTGAAAAACAGCCCAGGCATGATTCAGTCGACTGAATCTTCTGTTCAGTCGACTGAACCTGGAACCCGAAAGTTCCCAGGCATGATTCAGTCGACTGAATCCTCTGTTCAGTCGACTGAACCTGGAAACAGAAAGTTTCCTGAACCTGGAAAATTTCCAGGCACAGGGTCAGTCGACTGAAAACTCTGTTCAGTCGACTGAACCTGCTGTTTGAGTCCATTTTGCCTTTTTGGATTGAATTTCCAATTTAAATCGATTCATGATCCTATTTGTTGTTATCTTTTATTATGACTTTGATGACTCCTTTTTAGGGATTTTTGAATATCCATTTCGATGGATTCTTTATCGGTTTCTTTGGATTTTATTCACATCTTCGTATGTGAATTTTAGTGATTGATTGTTCCTACAATCTTCTTTGTGATTTGTCACTTTAAAAATATAAAGGTTTTGATACTAATAGTAAATATCAAAACTCTTTCTTCAAATGATTTCAACATTATTTTATTACAAAGCTCATTTTCTCAAACCGATTTCCAATCTAATAATATATACAAATCTTTACCTCACTCGTATGAGAAATCTAATTAAACGACTTAGTAAAACAAGTGGTATGAAACGCTTGCGTTTACTTCGTCGGTTAATTCTTGGACTTGTCCGATTGAATCTCTTGTGACAATTTTCTAGTGGAGATCTACAATTTGTTCGTAAATATTTAAGTTAAGCTAGTGGTTATGGGATATGAAGCTAAACTCATATATTTACTAGCTTAGTGTAATTGACACTTCTCGTTGATCATGACGATCATCTTTGTGATTTAGACTAGCAATGTGCGATGTCTCTTTGTCTGCGAGGGAGACTAAACCCCGTTTTGTGGAGTTTCGACTCAAATTGGTGGGGTAGCAACCCATGGTCTTCGGGCCGTTTGTGGAGCTTCGGCTCAATTTGTGATGGTTAGCAACCATGGAATTAGCGTTCCGTTTGTGATACACGTGTTGGTGAGTTTTATGCTCCCGTTTGTGATAGGCCTCCCCTCCTTTTTGTGACTTCTGGATTTCTTGAGATGATTTCTAGAATTTGTGTTTCACCAATTTTCGTGATTTCCATTGATAAGTTTTATCAATATTTGTGCATTGGTGAATTTGTGTGTCATTGACTTTTGAGATTGACATTGATATAATCGTCAATATTTATGGTTTGGTGAACGAAATAAGGAGTATGACATTTCTTTGATTCTTATGTAGATTCGGTGATATTGATTAATCTCTTGTTGATTTTCAATTACTTATATATATATTACAGCTTGGTATTGTGATTATTATGTGTTTAGTCATATCTCTTATTCTATATCGTTTCATCTGATATTTATAGTTAGACTGATCCGTTTATTATTTTCTTATTAAATAATACTCGGGTCAGACCGAGATGTTACAGGTGCTTCTGCTTGACTTCTCCCTAGGGATTCATTACTCTGACTTTTGGCAAACCACTTAGATTAGTAGTTTATTTTGTTGTATACACTTGAGATATAGACTCATAGTTGTATTCTTTTGTATAGCACGTGTTGCTATGCTTTTGTATTATAGTGGATCTTTTTAGACCACTACTCTGATGTACACTTCCTAGTGTAATATTCATATCTATTTCCGCCTTTGTGATATGAATTGTCTGTGACTGACTTATGTTATGTTTATTTCTATATTTGTTTTCTGAAGATATTAGAGCCACTGTGTAGTAGCTTTGAGTTTGTGTCGGTATGTCAGATTTTCCTCTTGAAAAAGAAATGTATGTTATACTATCTGACATATCGATGCTCGCGCAAAGCAATTACACGGATGGTCGCTCCTCAACAGCCTTATTCTCCGTGCTAGTTGACAGCATTACTCCGTAGTGTTCTTGGCTTGCGTGGGTATAGAGGTGGGGCGTCACAAGATGATATGGTTTCCTTAAGGATAATGTCGGATGTGTTGAAGTTATGGAACGTTGAAGGACGATGACTGATGATGAGGGGATTCTAGAGCGCTACGGCATGATGACTTCAAAACTTTGATACAAGGATTCCATGACTTACAAGGAATTTCTAGACATTTACCGATGATGATGACTTAACGACGAGAGTAGTGATGATGATCTATAAGGATGAGTTTGATATAGGAGAGCTCGTCCGTAGAATGATAATGTGTTCTACAATGGGAAATAGAATGAAATAGAACGATGGTGGGTTTGGATATGTGTGCAAAGGGACTGTTGATACTCGAAGGTTTATAGAATTACTCGTATGGAAGGGGAATGTGGGGACGCCCACTAGGATTACGGTTTATCAAGAACTTATAATTGTAGACTACCTTGGGTTTCAAGATTGTGAGTCTAGTTCTTCCCTATACAAAGTTGCATGGACTCATATACTATGAATGTTGCAACATCCTACCTTTTTGTTCGTTTTAAATCGACGATAAACCACATACTTCAGAATTAAACCATGCAGAAGGGCGGATTGTTATGGGGTAAATAAGAAAAAGCAGAGAAAGAAAAACAAAATAGAATCTTGCAGTGGAACGATAAAATATAATAATCAAATAAACAGTTCATGAAGCTGTTTACAAAACATTTGATTTTACTTATACAATACATATCAGAGTTACACATACCAGAGAACAATAAAATGTAGTGGAACAGTATGAACGTAGTGGAATAATATAATAAAAAATAGTGATAAAATCTTCGTCTTCGTCCTCCAAAATAAAGTCTCCAAATCCTGAAATGCTCAGACCGACCCGAGCGAATTGAAAAGACAAACCACTCGAGTCAGAACTAAAAGATCTTATGTAAGTTAAATCAACAATATATAATATGAGTGAAACGGCGTCAGAGATGCTTACGGGATTTGACATCTCCTATCCAGTGTCTAACGTGAGTGTAGTAACTTAGGAGATGCTCGGGATTGACATCTTCTAAGGATCCGTTAAACTATTTACTATGTAGTAATATTTCGCTATTATAATAATGTTTATAGTAAAATAAACTTACTTTCAAATAGCATTAAGGCTTTACATTTTCCACCTTAACACGTAATAGTCCTAGTAGTCCATCCAGTATCATGGTCCCTCCTGATCGGAAAGCCACCAGAGGATACCACATGGGCTAGGGGAGAAAACCAAACTCATATAAGGCACGCTAGGGTAGGTGCACGGCAGAACTAGGCAATGCCAGGGTAGATATACCAATTAGGCTTTCGGCCAGGTGGTAACGCTTAGCAGCTACTACCTCCCACCTCGAGCCATATCCCTAAAATCAAAAGGGCCCAAATCAATCACAAAGTAATAGAATGGTATCGAAGGAGTGTGTCTGATAAAAGGTGCTACCTTCTTAGCCCATCAATCGCTCCTGTTTTAGCCACTTATGCCAACTCACGGGAGTCGGGTCCACTTATATACCTTAAAAGAACGCCGCCGCCATCCTACTTCATTCTGGAATCTCCACCGCGTACGCGGTTGTTAAAGTGGTTTTTGGAGTTGGCAAAGAGTATGACAACTTCCGATCCCGGTCTCTTCAACAACCAAACGTTATTATAACACGCAGTCATTTCAAAATAATTTATACTTCAAAACCAGAATATAATATCCATTTCGAAACCATATAAGTACGATATCCTTTTTATTTCAAAAACCCAAATCATTATGATATTATTTTTATAAAAACCCAAATCAATATAATAACTTTTTATTTCAAATATACCCCTTTTTTAAAATCATGGCACTTTCAAATTTATAATATTTCGAAACCAAACGCTTGAAATATAACCTTTCAAAACATAATACTTCGAATTTCATAGCTTCCAAACCATAACTTCCAAAACTTAAATGGTTTGGATATTCAAACGGTATATAAATTAAGATAGCTTGAATTTTAAAATTACTTTATAACTAAAATAATTTCCTCGACTTCGCAATTTTATTCACTTTAAATTAAATCTCAATTCATAACTTTCAACTCATTTTCAGTTTCAATAAACCATTTCAATTTCAATATATTTCAAACTTTGAGTATTAAACAATTTCAAAACTAAGGTTGGTAATTACGATTCAACAATTCAATGTTCTATTATTTAGTTTTGAAGTATTTGCATAACAAATCCATTATCATTTAAATAAAACTCGAATTACAAATAACTAAATATTTCCTTCAATTTATTTATACTTGAAATATTCGTTTAATTCATCTTAAACCAAAATCCAGTTATAAAATCATAATTCTAAAATTTCAATTTTACTAAGTTTCAAATCAGTTTCATATTTATCTTCCCACCTTATTCTCATTTAAGTTATTATAATTCTAGAAATATAATATTTAAATAAATAATTAACCATATTATATCTTAATAAAGTCAAACTTTATTGTTAAACTTCTTTTATACTTTAACAAATTTTATACATAACTTAAAACCAAGAATTTAGCTATATATATAAAATAACATTTATAAAATATCCAAATCCATATCTCATAAAACCATATATTTCTTTACAAAAACATAGAAATTCATTTCAAAATATTTTTATATATAGACAATGGTGTCTATATATAATTTTCTACCCTATGGTCAAGTGATACGAATATTTATCATTTCAGTCCGTAATTTAAAATAAAAATATGGTTATATATCATTTCAAACCGCAATCTCGAATGAAATCAAAAAATACATAGCAACTTGCAGTTTATAACAATATAAAATACAACATCCATTCATCCAATATCAATCATCAACCATTTATCACAATCATCATCCAATTTGAACAATAACGTAAATATAGAACAGAAGATAAATAACATACATTTACTGGCAGTTTATAGTCAATAATAAATTAAATGACAATTTTATTCAATAAATTCAATTTAACTGGAATGATGATAAAAATATGCCAAACATTCATAAATAAATTTCTAACCAATCAGAATTAATTTAACACGCATAAGAAATTTAAGAAGTTGTGAGTGGATTAAAACACTCACCTTTTGAATTTAAATTGAATTTAAATCCAATTTAAACCCTAAAATTTCAAAAGTCTCAAAATCTGCCCAAAGCAACGCCAAAATGTTCGAAAATTTAGTACGATCCCAACGCAAAAACCCATGTGTAAATTCGACCTCGTATGAGAAAGTTACGATTATTAGAACGAATTGAAATCAAAATTAGAATAAAGTAAAATAAAAAGAAACAAACCGAACGTTTAGCCACGTCATCAAGTTGCCTGCTTCATTCTTCATGTGAATTTGAACTAACCAGGTTTCGACTGAAACCCTAGCCACCCCAAGTTCATCGATTTGTACGCCGCCCACGGTTGCCTTCGTCACGATTGAGCAACACCATCACCATGCCCACGTCAGGCCGACCTCCTTGGCCTTGCGTCGTGCGTCGCAACCCCCCTTAGCCACCTTCGAATGCAAGTGGTCGCCGCTCCTTGCTCAGCAATTTTCAATGACCCCAAAGCAAGCTATGGTGAACGATGACAACGACGGATCCTGCTTTCCGTCCTCTACCTCATGGCGCTTCCCGATCGCCATATCATCGCGAATCCTCCGTTGGATCAAAACCCTAGCCTATGGACGGTTGAGGTTAAACTTGAATTTCTGGATAAACGATGCATTGAATTGGAAAATGAATCATAGAATTGAGATGCACTCTTCGAGAGCTTTCCGAGGATATAAAATATGATATGGTTTGTGGAGTTTGAAATTTTGATTTGATTTTGAATTGCAATTGGATCTAGAATTTGATTGTCTACCATTTAGGAAGAGAGACAGCTGAATTGTACGTACAGAAATGAGTAATAAGAAATAAGCTAGGGTTTATAACAAGGTGTATATATAGGTAGGTCAGAAATAGAGATGAATGGACGCGACTGGTTCGGACCATTGAACGATAAATGGCCCAAAAGCCCATTCTGACTCCGTAACGAAATTGGGTCAACTCATCTATCAAAATAGATGTTTTTGAATATTTTAAACTCATTGGAACATGTAACGACACAGAATTTTGGGTCGCTAGATTTTGAACATTTAATTCATTTTAAATGTTAAATGTGAATTTGAATTCGATTTCGAATAAAAGATTTGGGTTAAATTAGTAGAATTAATTAAATTTCAAATATGGGAATTTGATTGAAATTTGAATAATAATTAAATATTTGAAATTGTGATAATTTGTGAATCTGAATATAAATGGTTATGAATTGATTTCTAAAATATATTTTAAGTGTATTTGGATTTAAATATTGAGGTTGGACTTTTGGATGGAATCAAAAGTTGATAGGTTGAATTGGAATTTTATATTAATTTAATAATGGAATTTAATAATATAATAATGCACATAATCAATTTTGATTTAAACTGAATAGGAATGATTTCTAATGTGAATATAAATTTTTATAAGAGTTATAATAGAGTTAATAAAGTTTAAAAAGTGAAATTTTAAGTGATTTCAACGATTTTGAAAATCGCTCGAATCTATCGACGAGTTAAATTAGTCTTTCGGAGCACAGCCTCGGAATTCGACGAAACTGGTTTCATTGGATCCATAATAGTTAGTTATTATCATATTTCAATTTTCATAGCAATCGGAGTTGTCGTTTGACCCTGGCAGCTCAAAATGCATAGAAACTGTTTTAATCGATTTAATTTAAAATTGATCGTTCATTCCCGTAACTCGCGCATATGATCGAATTAGCTTTCGGAACACGTTCCATTGTGTTCGGAACATAGGTAAAACCTTAGAAGCGCCTACCGGCACGCGTTGTTTGGAGATCGTTTGTAAAAGTTGCTTTATAATGGTTTTAATATTAAAATAATATTTATAAACGCTTATATATTCACGTTTATTAGAAAAACCCTAGATCCATTATCTCAGCCGTCGTCCTAAACATTTCATGGCCGAAAACGCTTCCCTTTTCTTCCTCAATTCTCGGTCAATCCACGCAATATTATTGAAAACTCCCTAAACGAAGATCGAGGAGCTCTGTGAGCTCTACATGTTGTACGGTGGAGATGGTCTTTCGTCGACCAGAGAAGGCGTTTGGAGGCCGCGTTCGTGTGCAGTGCATGCACGTTTCCCGAAGCCTGGGGTCGATCGAGCTCTATAATTTTCTGGCCGATGGTAGGGGGAGTGATGGGCTACGAGGTGACCTCGTTCGATTGACTACTAGATGATCATTGGGGGGCGGCGAGCAAACCCTAAGAGGCATTGTTGGGTTCGACGATGCCTGTATCGTGTGTGTTGAGAAATGAAGGCTATGGCCTTGATCTTCTGTTTCGAACGAACGGCCGATGGTATTATAAAAATTTTTGTTTAAATTGTGTTCAAAATCTTTAAACCTGAATATCTTTCACATATTGTATCAGAATTCAACGAAACTGGCGACACCGAAATCGCAGCAATGAGTGCTACGCACTGGAGCAATTCCAGAATTATTCTGAGCAAGTAAAAATTTTGGTTAAATCGAACCCCGTTCGATTTAATTTAAATTTGAACGCTCATCGAAAATTCATTGTGAGTAATCTCACTCAAATCTGGATACTAGTTAATTTAAATAGCCAATATTTCAAATGTTTGATTGGTTGTTTGGCTGAATATGATAATTATTATCAGATTGAATGGATATTTATTGGTTGTGCTAATATCTGTGGATGCAGGGAAACATGTTGGAGGGATCCTACTGGATTCCTCATAAATAGTAATTTTATTTATATTCTATGATATATTTCATCGATAAATTTGTTTTATCTATGAATATGTGGATAGATAAGCGTTATGGATTATACCGCTTATCGATGTTAATATGATTAAACCTGTGATGGTTGATGTGTGCACTATTGTGTTAAAGCCCTGGACTACACTATACACACGAATATGGATTTCACGTGGAAATCGGCTAAGTCACAGATATTTGAATTTAATTCAAAATAGTTTTAAAAGTTGAAATTTAAAAATACGGTTTTGGAAAAAGAATTGGGATAAATATGAAAAGTTTGTAAAAGGGGATAAAAGTCATTTTGAACAACTTAATAAAGTTTTGAAATTTGAATGGTTTGATTTAAATTGGAATTCAATATCTGAAATTGAATTCTATATTCGGTATTTATGATTTAAAATGGTATACAAGTTTATATGAGTTTTAAACCATTTTAAAGTGTTGCTTTGGGAATTTAAATTAACCCAAAGATTCTAACTTGTATAAATGGAATCGGATTTTTCCGAAATAAAAACTATATGTTTTCGAACGATATAAGCTTTCACATAAGAAATGAATTTCCAATTGGTGTTAAAGGAAGTTCAAGTTGAACTGGAAATAGTTTTCCAAGTTAGGAATGATTTGGAAATTAGGGTCTAAAAGATTATACAAGTTATAAGGATGTTTATATAGGTTTTTAACCATTTAAAAAGTATTGTTTTGGAAATTAAATTTAAATCCAAGTTTTATACTTGGATGGTTCGACTTATGTAATTTGTAATCGGTTTTTCCCAAAATAAAAACTATTTGTTTCAAATAATAATATCTTTCCTATAAGGAAAGGATTTCCAATTTGTGTTGAAAAGTTTCGACTTTAAAATGAAATTGTGAATTGTTTTGAAAGCTATGAATTAAATATTTGATTAAAAGATTGAATGAGTTAATCCAATTTGAAATGGAAATTATTTTGGGATCTGTGAACGAATCTTTGTGAAAGAATTTTTAACTTTGTTTCCAAATTGAAGAGAATCTTGAGGATGTATCTTTATATGAAAAGATATGGAATTATAAATAGTTTTGAAAACTATGAATTAATCTTTGTAAACGGGGTGAACTTTGTGAATTAAATCTTTTGTTTAAAAGATTAAAAGTGTGGAAATTATTTAAACCATTGAAGGTTGTTGAAATGAATCTTTTTGTTTAAAATATTGGAAATGGTAATTTATTTTAACCATTTAAATGAAAGGTTTTGGGCTTTAAGCTGTGATTTAACTGAGACCCTAGTATCCATATTATTTTTAAGTATTGCGCTCGTTATTCGGTTTAGCCGGGTGAGGACCTTTGTGTCATATACCCCATTCCGAATATGTGATACGAACTTATGGATAGCATTTGAAGACCGGGTATTTGCGAGAATGATAGGATGACCTATCGATTGTCTCTGCACAGAGTTGCTCTGGTATAGAGATTCCATATGTGATGGGGAGTCCGATCGGGATTGTGGATTCCCGGATTTGCATGGACTTCTTCGGAAGTGCCTTCGGTTCTGTTCGAACCCAGAACAGACTTGTCTGGATTATATGTCTGACATTACATTTTGAGATAAAAAGCAGATTTCTTTCAAATACATTTCTGTTGGTGGCAGAGAATTTATTCTCTTACTCAACACCCTTCTCTGAGACGTACGAGCTCAGAGGTTAAGTAGTTGAAGGTTATCAGTGATATATTCCCAACTTGGTAATGTGGCATGCTGAGTGCTGCTGATCATTTGTTGATCAAAGCGTGACTTTTGTGAAAAGCGTAGCTTTGTGGATGAGACTTCGTCGAACCTCACAACCCGGTTATGGTCGAAACAGGAATCGTAGCAGCAAGGTTATTTGAGGGTAGCGCCCTCTGAGGGTATGTCATTTCCTTCTGGATTATGAGTGGTATCATGGTATGGAGCCCAGATACTTACTTTGTGGTTGCTGCAAACTTATTACTTTGTGGTTGTTGGTTGAGAGGTACCTCGGATAAAGGTCGCAAACGACCGGGGGATGGCATTCTCGTGTCAGTAGTTACCTATTACAGAGGTAACCCGGCCTTGTCTAGTAGAGATCCGGTTAGGGTCCGGGGACGTCCCTCCAGAGGCATTCCATTTTATTTGGGAAGTTCCTTTGCCCGACCATTTGTTGGAAATCCAATCAAAACAATACGAGCCCTTTACGATTGCAAATTATATAACCTGCCTCCTCAGGAAGTAGCTATAGCAGACATAATATAATGGTACCTATGCTGGCTAAGATTTACATTGTACTTTCGAAATGTTTTCCTGTGCTTTGCACTTATAGTAATAATATCAAAGAAATTTGCGTACCAAACATGTTTGACTATCATAAGGAGAAATCTCCTCCAAGTCTGCGTTTGCATTGTGTGTGTGGCGGGAGGCCTTATGGTAGTTTCATTTTTCAAAAAAAAGCATTACGGATTATTTAAAAATCTTTTGTTGATTGTTTTAAAAGAATAACTGTTTTTGAGATCTCACACTAGTCCCATGACTGACCTGGAGTTTATTGTTCTCTTTTCCTAAACTCTGGGTGCCCACCAGTTTCCTAACGGGCAGTCTAGAGTCAGGTTATCAGGTCATTCTGGAATTCAGAAGTTGCTGTAGAGATCTGGAGGCAAGCTGGATGGCGAGACGTATCACTTGTATATGATATTATCTTTTCCGCTGTGTATTCAGTTGTGAGGACAAGTTTATATAACTGCCCATTATTGTGTTGTGTTGGATATTGACTCTGATGATGTAATGTATAAAATATACAGTTCTTTTGATTTAAAGATTATTCATTTATCTATTGTATGCTGTTCCGCTGTGATTGTGAGATTCTGATATTGTTTCTGTTGCTTCTTCTTTCTTTCTTCTTCTACCTCTTCTTCTTTAACCCTAACAATTCGGTTTTCCGGCCTTTGATTGCTCGGCAGTTGATACAGTGGACGTATTAATGTCGATTTTCGAAAGTCGAAAATCTCGAATTTTACATTTAGTATCAGAGCATGTGGTTAAGCGACAACCTTGGCTTTATTGAGAATTACTCATTAGAAATAGAGTCAGTAGTACTCTAGAATGAGTTTGAGTGTATTAATAGATATGAGCGCGTATTTGTTAGTGAATATAAACTTGTTTTTATGCTGTGTTGACTTATCGGTTGAGTATTTATAGATTCTGGTCAAAGCAGTCTAGCTAACTGTGTCGATGGGGGTTTCTAAACTCTTAAACAAGATAAACCGACATAATATTGTTTTTAAGCGGGTAAATGAAATAATTTTACCCAAAATTATATTTTGATATAAAAGGAATATTTTTCTGAATTTATTATACATATTTGGATGTTTGGTTATTGATGTTATAATCAAATATAAGAATCTAGAGTTTGAAATGGTTATAACCAAATAGAATTCAATAAGTATGACTTGTCCAATGAAGTGTGTGATGTCTTGGAAATTTGGGCAAAATTTATTTAATAATTTCATTAATAATTATTTTAAAATGTGAAATATTGATTTAATAATTTAATTCAAACGGGAATTTTCTTTTGAAGATTAATAATCATTTAATTTTTCATATGATATTCTTTTCAAAATTTATAATAATGATAATTTAATTTGAGAATCTTATTGTTTTCAAATGTTAACAATATTTAAATAATAAAATTATCTTTCTAAGCCGATTTAAAGATATTTTATTTATAATGTATAAATGTGTATACATTGTAAATAGAGGATTTGATTTTAATTTTAATTTTAATTTAATAAGAATATTTTCAAATTATTATATATATAAATGTATAAATTGTAAATTGGTTAATTTGATTTAAAATTGGTATTGAAAACTTTTCAAAGGTAAATTTAAAAGTCTTTCTTACATTATCAAAGAAATATAAGTAAGTATTCATTTTGTTTATAAAAATAAATATAGTTTAAATTTTATTTTATAATAAAAGTTTATTTTGTTTTATTTTAAAGGAAATTGTTTTCCTTTTGAAAAAAGATTTAATTCAATTATATTAGAGTATAGTATTTTGGTTTGAAAACTTTTGAATAAAATGAATTCAACATTTCTTTTCTTTTTAAAATTTTCTCTTTTGAAAATTAGTTTTAAAATATTATTTTAAAATATTCAAATAAACATTTAAAATTGTGTGTAATGTTATAAAAGAAGTAAACATGTAATCATTTTAAAGGCCAACGTTAATAAATATTTAAAACATGCTAAATTAAATTAGAAATGGGTTTAGAAAAAATAAAATACATTTATAAATAAAGAAATCTATCTTTTATACTATTGTGTATATGTGTTAAGTTTTCAATACATAAAGTAGACACTTGTAATCACATTACAAACTTAATACAACAACTGGCAATGTTTGTTTATTTTTGAAATTTATTCTTTTAGATAAGAAATGTAACAAATGCATTTTTGTTCAACCATTATCTTCATTTGAAATCTGGAAATCAGATTTAGATACAAAATACACAAAACCCAAAAGACAATGCCTGTTTATAAAACTGCAAAATAAAATAGGAAAAAACCCAAATCTGCATATCTGGAAGCAAAGTTACAACATTAATATGATTCAACTTCAAATCTGCAATCTGTATAAATCAACTTCAACTCTTACTCAAGCAAAAGAAGGATGGTCTGCATGCAATAATTTTGTAATCAAATTGGAGGCAAATGCAGTTTTTAATATTCAACATCAAGTAAAAAGCTACTTCAACCAGCATTTCAAAGCCCAGATTTCTGCATGCAAGTTCAATATGCAGTTTCAGGAATATAAATGCATCTCTGGAATTGTTCTCTGCTTCTTCAAATTTAAAAGTGAGTAAACTTCTTTATCTTAAAAACAGTTTTTATTTTTTTTAAAAAAATTAATGCTTAAGCATGAATTAGAACTCGGGATTCTAATGCAACTGTCTTGAAGAATTTTTTTTTAAAACTGTTAAAGTGAAGACTGCAGAGTCTTCATTTTTTTAATGAATAATTTCACAATTTGAAAGAGACCTCAAATTTATCTGATGCATGTGAATAAATGAGAATAGGAATGCTTGTATGATTGCATAGTGATAAGTATTCTGTGTGTATACATATATAAACATATATGTTTGTGATGCCAGATTATAAGTATGCTTGTTCTGTTCTAAACAAAAAATTTATTAGAAAACCTGTATCACTTGGAATTATCTCTGTTAGGAATTGTAATGCAAACAAAAATTGTTGATTAGTATAGATTTAGGTTTATAAATTTTAGTTTAGTCTAATTAAAATCTGTAGCCTCTGAAAATCCATATTATCAGTCAGCATTGATGATAAAACAAATATCAATTATCCTAAATCATTAAAACAAGTTTATCACATGAATGCATGTTTAAAAACATGAATTATAAAGCATAAATCACATTTTTAAAATGACTGTGGAGTTAGCATTTCTGTTTTGACAGAATTGGGGATTTTGGGTTTGTTTGATGATCTAGTGGATTATGGAGGCTGTGGTTCTTTCTGGAGGTGGAGTACAGATGGAGGGGTAAGGGAAAATTGTCAGATGTTTTTTTTAGTGGGTGGCGGCGATGGCAAGTGTGATTTCTAGGTTTTAGCCCTAGTTTTGATGATGGTCTATGTTTTGCTACTTCTTGTTTACTGTAGTGCATCGAGTGGGGTAGGGTTTTGGGAAGTTGCAGAGGGGATGTAGATGGAGCTATGGCCAAAGTCGCGTCGATCATGGTGGTCGGAGGTGGGTTCCCTCGGTGTTGACAGGTTTGGGTACTTTGGGGTACTGTGTTGTTTCAGGTTGCATTGTCAACCTGAAAATTTGAATTCGAACCGCAGTATGTTTTCTGATGATCGAAATTGCGTTGAAGGACTGTCGACGACTCGGTGAAGTTGGTTGGGGTGGCTGGAAGTCGCCGGAGCGCCAGTGCATATGCACTGTGCATGTTGGTTCTGATGATCCAGTATTGGGTTGTGCAGTGTATTCGACTCGAAGTATTACTCGAGTGTTTTTGATTCTGTCTCAAAGCATGTAGGTTGTTAACCCGAAGTAATATCTGGGGGTCTCGGGTTGTTTGCTTCAGGTTCTTATAACCTATATATATGCAGTTTTTTTTTAAATTTTTTTTTTGAATGCAAGTTCAAGTTTAGGGCAGGGATTTCAATAGGGGTTTTCAAATGCAAGGTTTAGATTTGAATTCAAATGTACTTTTGAATTCAAAGTTTAGAAAAATGAAGACTTTAAATTTAAAGTAAGGTTTGAATAAATTTTTAAATCAAGTTTGAAATCAAGTTTCAATATGGTTTCCAAATCCGGAATTTTAATTTTGATCAGTTTGTAAAACTTAAATGATGATCAAGATTAAAAAGTTTTAAAGTAGGATTTAAAAATGAATTTGTTTTCAAATAAGTTTTAAACTTGAAAGAATTCTTTCCTTTGATATTTGAATTAAAGGTATGAAGTGTTTAACTTTAATTTGAAAAGCTAAAAAATCATTTTAAAAGTTGTTTCTTTAATAAATTTAAGTAATTTGGTTTTTTAAACTTTTCTTATATATTTTAGTAATGAATGTTCTCTAACATTTATTTTATTTTAAGGATTATAAGTTTATTTAAATTTTGGATAATGTTTAATTGGTTAAACATTTGGAAATCTTTAAATTTTAAAATGAAATTTGAATTTAATTTTAGAAATGTATTATTTAAATACATTTTAAATGTAAATGAAGTCATTAATAAGTAAATGAATTATTTTGAAAATAATTAAGATAATTAAGAATTTACTTATTTATTTGGTTTTAAATAATGGTTTAAATAAATTTTTAATTAGAGATGATTAATTGATAATTAACCTAAGATAAATTCCTTAAGTAAGTAATTAAGGAAAATGTTGTTTATTAATAAAAATAATTATCTAAGGATAAGTAAGTAATTAATTAATATAATTAATTTTGATAATTAACTAGATTTATTAAATTGAATATAATCATTTGTAATTTGTTAAGCATAATTACTTGATAAAAGTAATTAAGAGATTAATTACTTATTGTAATTAATTTTGATACTGTGATTTGTTTAAGTTAATTAATTTAGTTTAATTAATTTAAGTAAATCATTTGATGATTAAATGAGTGTAATTACTTAATGTAATTAATGGAGCAAGATTACTTAGAGAAGTAATAATTGATAATTACTGGAATGTAATTAGTGAAGATGAGTAATTTGGATAATTACTTTTGGGATTAATCAAAGGATTAATTAATGAAGATAATTAATTATTGAATAATTAATTTTTAAGGGCAGTTAATTACTGGATAAATATTAATCAAAGGTGATTAATAATTAAATGTTAGATTAATTACTAAATGTAATTAATTTTAATTAAGTAATTTATCTAAATATTATAGATCATTAATTATTATAATTAATGATGTAATTAAGAATTGTTTAGTTAAGTAATAATTAATTAATTATGTGATTAATTAATATAATTAATTAAGGATAAATGTAATTAATTATAGTTAATTAATGAAGTAATTAAATGTTAATTACTTATGATTAAGGTTGATTAATTTTGTAAAATTAATTAAAGACTAATTACTTATTGTAATTAGTAAATGATTAATCAAGGTGTTTAGTTAAGTTGAATGCTTAGTGAATGATTAATTACCTAAGTTAATTAATTAATGGATATTAAGCAGGATTTAAATGTGGTAATTAATTTAATTTAATTTAAATTAATTAGAGATAGAAGTAATTAATTTAATTCATTTTAAATTAATTATAATTGATGGTTAATAAATCATTGCTTATGGATGTTAATGATTGAATGGTTGTGATCGCAGTAATGAGATGAGTTGTATCTGTATGATATGGATGCTTGGTCAAAGTATGATGATTTGTGATGGATTATCTGAGTGTGATGATTATCTGTTTGTGACGATGATACAGATTATCTGTTTATGATGAGAATGTGATTATCTATTGTGATATGTAGTTTATCTATCTGTGTGAAATAGATAATAATGAAATAAGTTAATTGTTTAAAACCCTTAAGTACAACTTGGACATTAAGATAGCGTTTGGATTTCGATGAGACAGGATCGGATTTCCAAATTTGGAATTTCGAAAACCACATCGATCCAAATTAAATGTTAGGTCGTTAATCCAAGTGGAGCAAGTGAAGACTCGAGGTGTAAGAACTATACGTCAGTATAACTCTGTGGGTGATTCCGTAAGGAGTTTGATGGAATAGTACTTATAGTTTCGAGATGGAGATTTAGAGTGCAAGGGCTATGGTCGTTGACTCTGAGGGTGATTCCAAAATGAGTGCAACGAGATAGTGCCTTCGGTTTCGTTCGATCTCGGAACGAACTTGTATGGATTGAATGCTTTCAGAACATCGTCAAGTGGATGATGAGCATTCTAAGTTTGATGTGTCCTATAAAGGTAATCGTAGCCTCAAGCCTCATCAACCGGGAATGGATAAAACAGGGGAGGTGCAGCAAGGGTTTGTGGGTAACCCCCACTGGAGAGCAAGATTTACCCCTGTCTAGAGGTCCCTTTATATTTCGGTTGTGTGCAGTTGGCGACGACCAATCTGCGGGGTGGTCTTGTTCGGAACTGTTCAGTAAGGGATGATTCCGGCTTTGTGTTGCAGGGGAGCAGGCATACTCCTCGGTATGGTGATATAGGCCACGTACTGTGACGGGTGGTACGCCAGTAGCCCTGTCATTGATGGAAACCCATTTTCCCTATAAGACCGTATGGTTTTGATTGTATTACCCACTTTTGTGGCTAGTAACTGGAATTTAATAGATGTAACAATTTCGGCTATTTCTTATTTACTTGAAAACCCTAGACACTATTATAATATCAATGGATTTTCTATCAAATGTTTTGGTTAGCGTAAGGTAAAAACTTTTCCATGTTTATGTGTGGGAAGTCTTATGTGATACCTTTTGTTTTCAAAGGATTTTCTAAAAGTTAAGCAACTTTTAACACCGTTTACTCACACCAGACCCATGTCTGGCCCGAGTATTTATTTTTTGTTTTATTAAACTCTTAGGTACTCATATTACGTATGAGTAGTCAAGTGTTTCAGGATTGCTTTGACGAGTTCTGGAGGAGATAATAGAGCAGGAGGCTTCAGCATGTAGATATATTTAGTGGTTCCGCTGTGTTTGAGTTGTATCTATTTTTCTCTAATGTACTTGAATTGTAATTGGTAGACAGATGTTTATAACTGTCTAGTTTGAGTTGTGTTAGCTGTTTAACTCTGATGTATATGATACTATGTAAAGTTTTATGTGATATAATATAATTTATTCGTTTCGCTGTGAGATTCTGATGTTATCTGTTTCTTTCTTTCTTTTCTTTTCTCTTTTCCATCCATTTCTTTCTTCTTAATGATGTGTCTTTCTATGGAATGAAAGGCGGGTCGTTACATTGTGGTATCAGAGCACTAGGTTGAGCGAATACCTATGCTCTGGAGTGGTGTCTATCTTAAGAGAGCGTATTTGTAATTTTGAATATATATTTATATATTTATTTCTACCTATTAGATTGGGTTACCTGTTTAGGTTTTCCAACAAGTTCTAAAAGTAGATTGAGTAGTGGTGTGTAAGACAACTACCAATGGTTTGAGTTCTAGTGTTTGAGAATGGTAGTTAATCTGCTAGGGCAGTATTGGGCATCTTGAGTAGTTTTGCAGTTTGGTGTGAAGGATTTCACTGATCTCTGAAGGAAATCTTTTCAAGATTCATAGTTTAACTTTGGATTGTAAGCTGGTTGCACTCATATGAGTGGATTTTCTTGAGTTTGAATCAGTTGGGAGTACTGAAGCCAGCAATGGTATCTTTGAAACTTCAGGGAGGAGTTCTATCTATATTTGAGTTGAGAATCAGTTTGACAGAGTGTTTTGTGCTTGGTTTGAGATCGAGTTTCCTGAGGGATATCTGTCTATTAAAGGCTCTATTGTGGAAATGGCTGATGTAGCTTTGTGGTTCGATGAGTTTTTGGATAAGGAAGTCTTTGGCAGCAGTAGCAGTAATGAGTGGCCTGTTCTTCTTTGGTTCAGAAGTCTCTGTGATTCTTCTGTCAGTAGTCCGGGCAGATGGTGGAGCTTGTCCATTTCTTCTGGAAGCTCAGCTGGGTGTGATGTTTGTGGTTGGAGGTAGACCACTAGTTCTTCTTTTAGATAGAAGGCATTAGCTGTTTTGATTGTTGAAGAGAGAACGGTTACTTGGGATCTGAACTGAGTGGAATCGCAAAAGTGACTTGCGATGGTTCGGAATTTCTCTGAGTAATCTTTGTTTGGATCAAAGCATCTTTTGAGGATGTTTGAGTTATCAAAGTGGTTTGATTTTCTGGATGTCTTCGAAGGAATTAATATTTGCATCCGCATCAAGAGTTTGAATTCTGTTTCGACTGGGTTCTTAGAGCTTTACCGGTAATTCAACATAGTTAGAGGTTCTTTGAGAGGGAGATCTGTTTAAGCTGGCAGGTTTAATCGGATCTAGTTTCTTGGTTGAATTTTTGCTGTGGTGTTGTGACCGAATCGGATAGGTCACTGAGATTTTATGGAATTTGATGAACAATGTTCAGGGATAAGATGATCAAGCTGGTGCTTGTGTTCATCAACAGCATTCTCAAATCAGAGTTGCGTAGTGGAAGCATGGTGACAACTATTCCAGAATAGAAGCAGCACCCGATTCATTAGGAATTTGAGTTTTGACTTGGATCAGAGGATTTCTACAGGATATTCATTTTGGATCTGGAGGCTTGGTTGTTTTGTACATCTGTTCTGTTTTCAGAATAAGAGTAGTGTGTTTGAAGTCTTCTGATATTTGAGTAGTAGAGTTTGTGTGGTGGATTTGTTTGATCTAGAAAGTTGAAGGCAGCCCAGGATCGTCAGGAGAGATCTGTGGATACGAGATTGGATCTTTCTGTCTTCTCTAAAGAGTTAAGTGTTGGATCTACAGGGTTGAATTTCCAGTTTAGATGGCTGGAATTTGTTATGTTTTTCACGTATCTCTGAGGGAGTACGTGTATGGTTTATCACTGGTTTTAGAATCAGTAATTCCAGGGGATTTGGAAGTTGATCAGGACTTGTCTGTGGTCCAGTGTTCAGTTTAGATTTGTAAATCTAGATATATAGAAGCTCTAGATCTGAGTGGTGTAATTAGTTTAGATTCTGTAGGGCGAGTGTCCCAGTATTTATACCTGGGAAACTCTAAGGAATCCTATCTAGAATTTTGTCTGGATAGTTAGAATTGTTTGTATGAATTGGTTGCTATGGTTGTTAGTATTTGGTTGATAGCATATGTTTGCTACTTTAAAATTAAAATCTGTATAGGATTATTAAATTACCTTTGCTTTTAAATTTCGGGGACGAAATTCTTTTAAGGGGGGAGGAATGTGATGTCCCGGAAATTTGGGCAATATTTATTTAATAATTTCATTAATAATTATTTTAAAATGTGAAATATTGATTTAATAATTTAATTCAAACAGGAATTTTCTTTTGAAGATTAATAATCATTTAATTTGTCAAATGATATTCTTTTCAAAATTTATAATAATGATAATTTAAATTGAGAATCTTATTGTTTTCAAATGTTAAAATATTTAAATAATAATTATATTTCTAAGCTGATTTAAAGATATTTTATTTATAATGTATAAATGTGTATACATTGTAAATAGAGGATTTGATTTTAATTTAAATTTAATAAGAATATTTTCAAATTATTATATATATATATAAATGTATAAATTGTAAATTGGTTAATTTGATTTAAAATTGGTATTGAAAACTTTTCAAAGGTAAATTTAAAAGTCTTTCTTACATTATCAAAGAAATATAAGTAAGTATTTATTTTATTTATAAAATTAAATATAATTTAAATTTTATTTTATAATAAAAGTTTATTTTGTTTTATTTTAAAGGAAATTGTTTTTTTTGAAATAAGATTTAATTCAATTATATTAGAGTATTGTATTTTGGTTTGAAAACTTTTGAATAAAATGAATTCAACATTTCTTTTCTTTTTAAAATTTTCTCTTTTGAAAATTATCTTTAAAATATTATTTTAAAATATTCAAATAAACATTTAAAATTGTGTGTAATTTTATAAAAGAAGTAAACTTGTAATCATTTTAAAGGCTAATGTTAATAAATATTTAAAACATGCTAAATTAAATTAGAAATGGCTTTAGAAAAATTTAAATACATTTATAAATAAAGAAATCTATCTTTTATACTATTGTGTATATGTGTTAAGTTTTTAAAACATAAAGTAGACACTTGTAATCACATTACAAACTTAATACAACAAGTGGCAATGTTTGTTTATTTTTGAAATTTATTCTTTTAGATAAGAAAATGTAACAAATGAATTTTTGTTCAACCATTATCTTCATTTAAAATCTGGAAATCAGATTTAGACACAAAATATACAAAACCCAAACACAATGCATGTTTATAAAACTGCAAAATCAAATAGGAAAAAACCCAAATCTGCATATCTGGAAGCAAAGTTACAACATCAATATGAAGTTCAACTTCAAATCTGCAATCTGTATAAATCAACTTTAACTCTTACTCAAGCAAAAGAAGTATGGTCTGCATGCAATAATTTTGTGATCAAATTGGAGGCAAATGCAGTTTTTAATATTCAACAACAAGTAAAAAACAACTTCAATCAGCATTTCAAAGCCCATATTTCTACATGCAAGTTCAATATGCAGTTTCAGGAATATAAATGCATCTTTGGAATTGTTCTCTGCTTCTTTAAATTTAAAAGTGAGTAAACTTCTTTATCGTAAAAACAGTTTTTTTTTTAAAAAAAAAAATGCTTAAGCATGAATTAGAACTCAGGATTCTAATGCAACTGTCTTGAAGAATTTTTTTTAAAAACTGTTAAAGTGAAGACTGCAGAGTCTTCATTTTTTTTTATGAATAATTTCACAATTTGAAAGAGACCTCAAATTTATCTGATGCATGTGAATAAATAAGAATAGGAATGCTTGTATGATTGCATAGTGACAAGTATTCTGTGTGTATACATATATAAACATATATGTTTGTAATGCCAGATTATGAGTATGCATGTTCTGTTCTAAACAAAAATTTTATTAGAAAACCTTTATCACTTGGAATTATCTCTGTTAGGAATTGTAATGCAAACAAAAGTGTTGATTAGTATAGATTTTGGTTTATAAATTTTAGTTTAGTTTAATTAAAATTTATAGCCTCTGAAAATCCATATTATTAGTCATCATTGATGATAAAACAAATATCAATTATCTTAAATCATTAAAACAAGTTTATCACATAAATGCATGTTTAAAAACTTGAATTGTAAAGCATAAATCAAATTTTTAAATTGACTGTGGAGTTAGCATTTCTGTTTTGAACAGAATTGGGGTTTTTGGGTTTGTTTGATGATCTAGTGGATTATGGAGGCTGTGGTTCTTTCTGGAGGTGGAGTACAGATGGAGGGGTAGGGGAAAATTGTCAGAAGTTTTTTTCAGTGGGTGGTGGCGATGACAAGTGTGATTTCCAGGTTTTAGCCATAGTTTTGATGATGGTCGATGTTTTGCTACTTCTTGTTTACTGTAGTACATCGAGTGGGGTAGGGTTTTGGGAAGTTGCAGAGGGGATGTAGATGGAGCTATGGCCAAAGTCGCGTCGACGATGGTGGTCGGAGGTGGGTTCCCTCAGTGTTGACAGGTTTGGGTACTTTGGCGTACCGTGGTGTTTCAGGTTGCATTGTCAACCTAAAAATTTGAATTCGAACTTCAGTATGTTTTCTGATGATCAAAATTGCGTTGAAGGTCTGTCGGCGACTCGGTGAAGTTGGTTGGGGTGGCTGGAAGTCGCCGGAGCGCCAGTGCATATGCACTGTGCATGTTGGTTCTGATGATCCAGTGTTGGGTTGTGCAGGGTATTCGACTCGAAGTATTACTCAGGTGTTTTTGATTGTGTCTCGAAGCATGTAGGTTGTTAACCCGAAGTAATATCTGGGGGTCTCGGGTTGTTTGCTTCAGATTCTTATAACCTATATATATACAGTTTTTTTTTAAAATTTTTTTTGAATACAAGTTCAAATTTAGGGCAGGGATTTCAATAGGGGTTTTCAAATGCACGGTTTAGACTTGAATTCAAGTGTACTTTTGAATTCAAAGTTTAAAAAAATAAAGACTTTAAATTTAAAGTAAGGTTTGAATAAATTTTTAAATCAAGTTTGAAATCAAGTTTCACTATGGTTTTCAAATCCAGAATTTTAATTTAGATCAGTTTGTAAAATTTGAATGATGATCAAGATTAAAAAGTTTTAAAGTAGGATTAAAAAATGAATTTGTTTTCAAATAAGTTTTAAACTTGAAACAATTCTTTCCTTTAATATTTGAATTAAAGGTATGAAGTGTTTAACTTTAATTTGAAATGTTAAATAATCATTTTAAAGCTTGTTTCTTTAATAAATTTAGGTAATTTGGTTTTTTAAACTTTTCTTATATATTTTAGTAATGAATTTTCTCTAACATTTATTTTATTTTGAGGATTATAAGTTTATTTAAATTTTGGATAATGTTTAATTGGTTAAACATTTGGAAATCTTTAAATTTTAAAATGAAATTTGAATTTAATTTTAGAAATGTATTATTTAAATACATTTTAAATGTAAATGAAGTCATTAATAAGTAAATGAATTATTTTGAAAATAATTAAGATAATTAAGAATTTACTTATTTATTTGGTTTTAAATAATGGTTTAAATAAATTTTTAATTAGAGATGATTAATTGATAATTAATCTAAGATAAATTCCTTAAGTAAGTTATTAAGGAAAATGTTGTTAATTAATAAAAATAATTATCTAAGGATAAGTAAGTAATTAATTAATATAATTAATTTTGATAATTAACTAGATTTATTAAATTGAATATAATCAATTGTAATTTGTTAAGCATAATTATAAAAGTAATTAAGAGATTAATTACTTATTGTAATTAATTTTGATACTGTGATTTGTTTAAGTTAATTAATTTAGTTTAATTAATTTAAGTAAATCATTTGATGATTAAATGAGTGTAATTACTTAATGTAATTAATGGAGCAGGATTACTTAAAGAAGTAATAATTGATAATTACTGGAATGTAATTAGTGAAGATGAGTAATTTGGATAATTACTTTTGGGATTAATCAAAGGATTAATTAATGAAGATAATTAATTATTGAATAATTAATTTTTAAGGGCAGTTAATTACTGGATAAATATTAATCAAAGGTGATTAATAATTAAATGTTAGATTAATTACTAAATGTAATTAAATTTAATTAAGTAATTTATTTAAATATTAGAGATCATTAATTATTATAATTAATGATGTAATTAAGAATTGTTTAGTTAAGTAATATTTAATTAATTAAGTGATTAATTAATATAATTAATTAAGGATAAATGTAATTAATTATAGTTAATTAGTGAAGTAATTAAATGTTAATTACTTATGATTAAGGTTAATTAATTTTGTAAAACTAATTAAAGACTAATTACTTATTGTAATTAGTAAATGATTAATCAAGGTGTTTAGTCAAGTTGAATACTTAGTGAATGATTAATTAACTAAGTTAATTAGTTAATGGATATTAAGTAGGATTTAAATGTGGTAATTAATTTAATTTAATTTAATTTAATTAGAGATAGAAGTAATTAATTTAATTCATTTTAAATTAATTATAATCGATGGTTAATAAATCATTGCTTATTGTGTTATTGATTGAATGGTTGTGATCTCAGTAACGAGATGAGTTGTATCTGTATGATATGGATGCTTGGTTAAAGTATGATGGTTTGTGATGGATTATCTGAGTGTGATGATTATCTGTTTGTGACGATGATACAGATTATCTGTTTATGATGAGAATGTGATTATCTATTGTGATATGTAGTTTATCTATCTGTGTGAAATAGATAATAATGAAATAAGTTAATTGTTTAAAACCCGTAAGCACAACTTGGACATTAAGATGGTGTTTGGATTTTGGATGAGACGGGGATAAGAATTCCAAATTTGGAATTCCGAAAACCACATTGATCCAAATTAAACGTTAGGTCGTTCATCCAAGTAGAGCAAGTGAAGACTCGAGGTGTAAGAACTATACGTCAGTATAACTCTATGGGTGATTCCTTAATGAGTTTGACGAAATAGTACTTATAGGTTCGAGATGGAGATTTAGAGTGCAAGGGCTATGGTCGCTGACTCTGAGGGTGATTCCAAAATGAGTGCAACGAGATAGTGCCTTCGGTTTCGTTCGAACCCAGAACGAACTTGTATGGATTGAATGCTTTCAGAACATCGTCAGGTGAACGATGAGCATTCTAAGTTTGATGTGTCCTATAAAGGTAATCGTAGCCTCAAGCCTCATCAACCGGGAATGGCTAAAACAGGGAAGGTGTAGCAAGGCTTCGTGGGTAGCCCCCATTGGAGAGCAAGATTTACCCCTGTCTGGAGGTTCCTTTATATTTCGGCTGTGTGGCAGTTGGCGACGGCCAATCTGCGGGGTGGTCTTGTTCGGAACTGTTCAGTAAGGAATGGTTCCGGCTTTGTGTTGCAGGGGAGCGGGCGTACTCCTCGGTACGGTGATCTAGGCCACGTACTGTGACGGGCGGTACCCCAGTAGCCCTGCCATTGATAGAAACCCATTTTCCCTATGAGACCCTACGGTTTTGATTGTAATACCCACTTTTGTGGCTAGTAGCTGGAATTTAATAGATGTAATGATTTCGGCTATTTTTTATTTACTTGAAAACCCTAGACACTATTATAATATCACTGGATTTCCTATCAAATGTTTTGGTTAGCGTAAGGTAAAAACTTATCCATGTTTATGTGTGGGAAGTCTTACGTGATACCTTTTGTTTTCAAAGGATTTTCTAAAGTTAAGCAACTTTTAACCCCGTTTACTCACACCAGACCCATGTCTGACCCGAGTGTTTATTTTCTGTTATATTAAACTCTTGGGTACTCATATTACGTATGAGTAGTCAAGTGTTTCAAGATTGCTTTGACGAGTTCTGGAGGAGATAGTGGAGCAGGAGGCTTCAGCGTGTAGATATATTTAGTGGTTCCGCTGTGTTTGAGTTGTATCTATTTTTCTCTAATGTACTTGAATTGTAATTGCTAGAAAGACGTTTATAACTGTCTAGTTTGAGTTGTGTTAGCTGTTTAACTCTGAGGTATATGATACTATGTAAAGTTTTATGTGATATAATATAATTTATTCGTTCCGTTGTGAGATTATGATGTTGTCTGTTTCTTTCTTTCTTTTCTTTTCTCTTTTCTATCCCTTTCTTTCTTCTTAATGATGCATCTTTCTATGGAATGAAAGGCGGGTCGTTACAAAGTGTAACTAAAATTTGAGTTAAACTAGAATTTAAATCCCAGAAATTTTGAAAAGTGTTTTAAATGTAATGAAAACAAAGGTTTGGGGATTTTAAATCTTGGGAATGTTTTCCAAAGTGTTTGAAGGCAATGATGGAGTATTATTTTGGGAAATATTTTTGAATGAGAATTGTTTTGAAATGAATTTGTGGAAGTGAGGAAGCACTGAACACACTTCAGTCGCTGGAAAATAATCCTGATGATGATGGCCACATCATTAGAATTCATTTTCGAGTTTCTAAAGTGATGGATTGCTTCCATAGTAATTGGGTATGAGTTGATTATTATTTTAAAATGGTTTCGAAATAAAACCGGTTAATTGAATTCTGGAAATACCATTTAAATAATGTGAAAGTTAAGACAAATCAGCTATTGAACTTATTAAGTGAAATTGATATTAATAAGAAGAAAATGGGAATTTTAATCTTGGAATTAAAAAAAATTAACTTGAATATATGGAAGTAAATTGAAAATTTGAGTTTAACTTGGGATAAGTTAAATAAATTGGACTTAGAATAAAAAAATTGAATCAAATTGGATATAAAGTTGAAATGTAAATTGGCTTTGTAATTGTGGGTCATTGTGTAATGAATTTGTACCCATAAGCTATTAAGTGTTATACTTATAATATGAAATTGTGAATTTAAAATTTGTGCAAGGAATTAAATTGAAAGGAAATTTGTATCCTTAAAAATTCAGTGATACATATGTATATAATTTGGAATTGTGATTATAAGATGTAAATGGATCAAAATAGGCAATATAAGCTTTTAAGTAAATAAGTTGTTGAACTTATAAATAGAAAATGGAATTATAATCACAAATGGAAATAGTTGAATGGTATGGTGAATTCAAACTTGATCCTAAAGGAAATGTAAAGTAAAATAAAGAGAAATTGAGTTAAAATTGGATTGAATTAGAATCAAACTTCAATTATGTTATAAATAATATTGAATGAAATTAAATTCTTGTTTAAGTAGTAAATGAAGTGAAATGAGTTTAAGTTGGCTAATAAAATTTAGTTGAACTTGAATTAAATGGAATATAAATTAAGTAAGAATGATATTGAATGAATTGAATACTCAATCAACTAAATTCAAAAAGAATTGTTTGGAAATGAATTTAGCGAAAGCTAAATTAAATAAGGGGAGAAATGGGATGAATAAGATTTTTATAGCTTGTTAAGAAAATTGGAAAAGGGTAAAAGTGAAATCCCAATTCTGGTATAGAATAATTCGAAGGGTTATGTTATAAATAAATTCAGAAGTGAATTAAAAAGGTGAATAAATTTAAAAAAAAGGATTGGGTAAGTGAACAAATTGAATAAAAGTTTATGAATGAATTAGAATTTGATTGGATGAAAATCAAATTAAAAATAAAATAAAATTGATACAGATTGAAATGTAATTAATTTTAATGGTTATAAGCTCAAGTGATGGTAATTTGCTTGAATGATATGAAAATTTGCATAGAAATTGATCATTTTGTTGTAAACGGAATTGAATTGGTTTAAAGATGCAAATGCAATTGGTTTTTAAATCAATTGGGACGGATTGAAATTTTAATAAGTGGATTTGTATATAAATACAAGTGAATCATAAAGAAATGCAAATGTATCAAATTTGAAATAAAGATTTGATTGTAAATTAATTTGGAAGTGAATTGAAGTAAATATAAATTGTATGTAGTAAACTTGAATGAAAATCATTCGAGTGGAATAAAAATGGAGTTCGTATTTATAAAGAGGATTAAAATGGTAATTGATACCTTGTAATTGCTTATAAAATATGGTTTACATGTAGGATTATGGAAATGTGTGGATTGGGTTTTGTAATTGATATGTTTGGTTAAGATAAATGAATGGAATGTTGTTAAATTCTCATATTATTGAAAACTGATGTGTTTGTTTAAGTAAGTACAGGCACGGGAAGCAATCGATAGAGTTGGTGCGCGTATATGCAATATAAATTAGCCGCATGCTTTTAAAATGCTAATAAAAGGTACGCCTACGCAATAAAAATAGGAAATATGAACTGTTTTTGGTTTTCCGACCGTGTGGGTCGATGTATATATATTCATATCTATTGTGATATTGCAAAAGCTCCTCCGTACAAAGGCTGCCAAAAATTTTCCAAAATTTTGGGAGTTAGAAAATTTTTGGAAATTTTGAAATTTTTGGTTAACTGGTAAAGTTGTTTCTGAAAGGACAATGAGAGCAAAGTTTTTAAGTTAAGATAAGCAAATGATTTTGGAATCGAGTTAAAAGTTTTGATGAAGTAAATGTAAGTTTGGGTAAGTACATGAGTTTAGTAGCATTTTCCTACCTTAGCAAATTTCGGGACGAAATTCTTTTAATGGGGGAAGGTTGTAACGACCCAGAATTTTGGGTCGCTAGATTTTGAACATTTAATTCATTTTAAATGTTAAATGTGAATTTGAATTCGATTTCGAATAAAAGATTTGGGTTAAATTAGTAGAATTATCAAATAAGGGAATTTAATTGAAATTTGAATAGTAATTAAATATTTGGAATTGTGATAATTTGTGAATCTGGATATAAATGGTTATGAATTGATTTCTAAAATTTATTTTAATTCTATCTGGATTTAAATATTGAGGTTGGACTTTTGGATGGAATCAAAAGTCGATAGGTTGAATTTGGAATTTTATATTAATTTAATAATGGAATTTAATAATAAATAATGCACATAATCAAATTTTGATTTAAACTAAATTGGAATGATTTCTAATGGGAATATAAATTTTTATACGAGTTATAATAGAGTTAATAAAGTTTAAAAAGTGAAATTTTAAGTGATTTCAACGATTTTGAAAATCGCTCGAATTTATCGACAAGTTAAATTAGTCTTCCGAAGCACAGTCTCGGAATTCGACGAACTAGTTCCATTGGATCCGTAATAGTTAGTTACTATCGGATTTCAAGTTTCGTAGCAATCGGAGTTGTCGTTTGACCCTGACAGCTCAAAACGCATAGAAACTATGTTAATCGATTTAATTTAAAATTGATCGTTCATTTCCGTAACTCGTGCATATGATCGAATTAGCTTCCGAAACACGTTCCATTGGGTTTGGAACATAGGTAAAACCTTAGAAACGCCTGTCGACACGCGTTGTTTGGAGATCGTTTGTAAAAGTTGCTTTATAATGATTTTAATTTTAAAATAATATTTATAAACGCTTATATATTCACGTTTATTAGCAAAACCCTAGATCCGTTATCTCAGCCGCCGTCCCAAGCATTTCATGGCCGAAAACGCTTCCCTTTTCATCCTCAATTCTCGATCAATCCACGCAATATTATTGAAAACTCCCTAAACGAATATCGAGGAGTTCTGTGAGCTCTACATGTTGTACGGTGGAGATAGGCTTTTGTCGACCAGAGAAGGCGTTTGGAGGCCGTGTTCGTGTGCAGTTCATGCACATTTCCCGAAGCCTAAGGTTGATCGAGCTCTATGATTTTTTGGCCGATGGTAGAGGGAGTGATGGGCTACGAGGTGACCTCGTTCGATTGACTGCTAGATGATCATTGGGGGAGAGGAGGGGGCGGCGAGCAAACCCTAGGAGGCATTGTTGGGTTCGACGATGCCTGTATCATGCGTGTTGAGAAGATGAAGGCTACGGCCTTGATCTTCAGTTTCGAATGAACGGCCGATGGTATTATATAAAAAAAATTGTTTAAATTGTGTTGAAAATCTTTAAACCTGAATATCTTTCACATACTGTATCAGAATTCAACGAAACTGGCGAGTCGGAATCGCAGCAACGAGTACTATGCGTGGAGCAATTCCGGAATTATTCTGAGCAAGTGAAAATTTAGGTTAAATCGAACACCCTTCGATTTAATTTGAATTTGAACGCTCGTCGAAAATTCAGTGTGAGTAATCTCACTCAAATCTGGATACTAGTTAATTTAAATAGCCAATATTTAAAATGTTTGATTGGTTGTTTGGCTGAATATGATAATTATTATCAGATTGAAATGATATTTATTGGTTGTGCTAATATCTATGAATGCAGGGAAACAGGTTGGAGGGACCAACTGGATTCCTCACAAATAGTAATTTTATTTATATTCTATGATATATTTCATCGATAAATTTGTTTTATCTATGAATTTGTGTATAGATAAGCGTTATGGATTATACCACTTATTGATGTTAATATGATTAAACCTGTGATGGTTGATGTGTGCACTATTGTGTTAAACCCCTGGACTACACTATACACACACGAATATGGATTTCACGTGGAAATCGGCTAAGTCACAGATATTTGAATTTAATTCAAAATAGTTTTAAAAGTTGAAATTTTAAAAAACGGTTTTGGAAAAAGAATTGGGATAAATATGAAAAGTTTGTAAAAGGGGATAGAAGTCATTTTGAACAACTTAATAAAGTTTTGAAATTTGAATAGTTTGATTTAAATTGGAATTCAATATCTGAAATTGAATTCTATATTTGGTATTTATGATTTAAATCGGTATACAAGTTTATATGAGTTATAAACCATTTTAAAGTGTTGCTTTGGGAATTTAAATTAACCCAAAGATTCTAACTTGTATAAATGGAATTGGATTTTTCCGAAATAAAAACTATTTGTTTTCGAACGATATAAGCTTTCACATAAGAAATGAATTTCCAATTAGTATTGAAGGTAGTTCAAGTTGAATTGGAAATAGTTTTCCAAGTTAGGAATGATTTGGAAATTAGGGTCTAAAAGACTATACAAGTTATAAGGATGTTTATATAGGTTTTTAACCATTTAAAAAGTATGGTTTTGGAAATTTAAATTTAAATCCAAGTTTTATACTTGGATGGTTCGACTTATGTAATTTGTAATCGGTTTTTCCCAAAATAAAAACTATTTGTTACGAATAATAATAGCTTTCCTATAAGGAAAGGATTTGGAATTTTTGTTGAAAAGTTTCGAGTTTAAAATGAAATTGTGAATTATTTTGAAAGCTTTGAATTAAATCTTTGATTAAAAGATTGAATGAGTTAATCTAATTTGAAATGGAAATTATTTTGGGATCTGTGAACGAATCTTTGTGAAAGAATTTATAACTTTGTTTCCAAATTGAAGAGAATCTTGAGGATGTATCTTTATATAAAAAGATATGGAATTATAAATAGTGTTGAAAACTGTGAACTAATCTTTGTGAACGGGGTGAACTTTATGAATTAAATCTTTTGTTTAAAAGATTAAAAGTGTGGAAATTATTTAAACCATTGAAGGTTGTTGAAATGAATCTTTTTGTTTACAAGATTGGAAATGGTAATTTTTTTAACCATTTGAATGAAAGGTTTTGGGCTTTAAGCTGTGATTTAACTGAGACCTCAGTATCCATATGATTTTTAAATATTGCGCTCGTTATTCGGTTTAGCCGGGAGAGGACCTTTGTGTCATATAGCCCATTCCGAATATGCGATACGATGGTATGGATAGCATTTGAAGATCGGTGGTGAAGACCAGTATTTGCGAGAATGATAGGATGACCTATCGATTGTCTCTACACTGAGTTGCTCCAGTATAGGGATTCCATATGTGATGGGGAGTCCGATCGGGATTGTGGATTCCCGGATTTGCAAGGACTTCTTCGGAAGTGCCTTTGGTTCTGTTCGAACCCAGAACAGACTTGTATGGATTGTACGTCTGACATTACATTTTGAGATATAAAGCAGATTTCTTTGAAATACATTTCTGTTGGTGGCGGAGAATTTATTCTCTTAGCTTAACATCCTTCTCTGAGACGTACGAGCTCAGAGGTTATGTAGTTGAAGGTTATCAGTGATATATTTCCAACTTGGTAATGTGGCATGCGGAGTGCTACTGATCATTTGTTGATCAAAGCGTGGCTTTTGTGAAAAGCGTGGCTTTGTGGATGAGACTTCGTCGAACCTCACAACCCGTTTATGGTCGAAACGGGAATCGTAGCAGAAAGGTTATTTGAGGGTAGAGCCCTCTGAGGGTATGTTATTTCCTTCTGGATTATGAGTGGTATCATGGTATGGAGCCCAGATACTTACTTTGTGGTTGCTGCAAACTTACTACTTTGTGGTTGTTGGTTGAGAGGTACCTCGGATAAAGGTCGCAAATGACCGGGGGATGGCATGCTCGTGTCAGTAGTTACCTATTACAGAGGTAACCCGGCCTTGTCTAGAAGAGATCCGGTTAGGGTCCGGGGACGTCCCTCCAGAGGCGTTCCATTTTATTTGGGAAGTTCCTTTGCCCGACCATTTGTTGGAAATCCAATCAAAACAATACGAGCCTTTTACGATTGCAAATTGTATAACAAGCCTCCTCAGGAGGTAGCTATAGCAGGCATAATATAATGGTACCTATGCTGGCTAAGATTTATATTGTACTTTCAAAATGTTTTCCTGCGCTTTGCACTTATAGTAATAATATCAAAGAAATTTGCGTATCAAGCATGTTTGACTATCATAAGGAGAAATCTTCTCCAAGTCTGCGTTTGCATTGTGTGTGTGGCGGGAGGCCTTATGGTAGTTTCATTTTTCAAAAAAGCATTACGGATTATTTAAAAATCTTTTGTTGATTGTTTTAAAAGAATAACTGTTTTTGAGATCTCACACCAGTCCCATGACTGGCCTGGAGTTTATTGTTCCCTTTTCGTAAACTCTGGGTGTCCACCAATTTCCACACGGGCAGTTTAGAGTCAGGTTATCAGGTCGTTTTGGAATTCAGGAGTTGCTGTAGAGATCTGGAGGCAAGCTGGATGGCGAGACGTATCACTTATATATGGTATTATCTTTTCCGCTGTGTATTCAGTTGTGAGGACAAGTTTATATAATTGTCCATTATTGTGTTGTGTTGGATATTGACTCTGATGATGTAATGTATAAAATGTACAGTTCTTTTGATTTAAAGATTATTCATTTATCTATTATATGTTGTTCCTCTGCGATTGTGAGATTTTGATATTGTTTATGTTGCTTCTTCTTTCTTTCTTCTTCTACCTCTTCTTCTTTAACCCTAACAATTCGGTTCTCCGGCCTTCGATTGCTCGGCAGTTGATACAGTGGACGTATTAATGTCGATTTTCGAAAGTCGAAAATCTTGAATTTTACAGAACAGGTTTCAAATCCAAATTCCATCGTATGAAGTAGTTAAGCTAAAATCAAATTTTTTCAAATTGATTTCAATTTCATTGATTTCTAGTCGTTTCGAGCCCGTATGATCAAAGCACAAGCCCAATCGTTACGAAACTTGAAATCCTACAATAATTCACCGTTATGAATCCGACGAAACTGGTTTCGTCGAAATCTGAGTCAGTGGCCAAAATGGCTATTTTTCAGTTAATTAAATAAATTATTAATTAATTAATCAAATCAAATCAAATTTTCAATTTTAATTCTATAGTTTACAAATTTTATCACTTGATTTATTTAGCTATTTATAACAATTTAAAACAAATTTTCATGTTGATTCAATGTTAATTATTTCAATAATTACTATCTTTGCTTTCAATTTCAATAATGCAGAAATCACAAATTTTATTTTTAATAATTCCATTTAATTGACTTTTCATTCTATTATTCAATCTATTAGTATCAAATAGATGAAATTAACATTGGATTCATACTTTATTACATAAACATCTTCAATTTCATCTAAATTAATATTTACGTAATATTTAAATATTTAAGTCCATTTAGTTTCAATTATTCCAATTATAAAGATTTATATTCCAATAAATTAATAAATCTTGACTACCATTCATTTTATTCAACCAATTGTCATATTACGAACAAAATTAACATTATTTTCGATTATTACTACGACTTACATTAACAAAACATTAAATTTAGTTTTATTGCAATTTATTACCAAAGTTTTATTTAACACATTAAATAAATAAACAACCTATACTAATTGTCACCTATTTGCTTTAAATTGCACTTATAAGTTTGTTACTTACCAACACAGGTTATAATTCCATATATAACACTAACTTTATTTCATTATTATTCGTGATACCCTCGCATTACATACTTCAATATTTCCATTCACTTATCTTAAAATGAATTCATAACCAAGAAGCAACATTTATTTTCTTCAATTAACATGGAAGTCCATTCAATTTGTTACTAATTTACTCACATTATCCCTATTACACTTTATTTTAGCTATTATTCAATACATAAATCTCTAGTTTTCATTTCTATCAATATAAATTTATTAAAGTCTCATTTTATTAACAAATTTAATCATCAGAATTTTTCGGGTCGTTACACTCTCCCCCACTCAAAATTTTTCGTCCTCGAAAAGGAAAAGGAGGGAAAGAAGGAATTAAATAAACTGTATATCTTATTCAAAAATACGAACTTTATAAACAAGTAAATTTACAAAATTAATTAATTTGAATAAAATATACCAATTTATAACCATTAAATCGTTTTATACTCAAATTAATAAAGTTTGGAAAACATTTTTCAAAAAATTTCTAAGTCCGAAATTTCGGCAGAGTCTCCTTTGTACGGAGAGGCTCGGGAGAAAATATAATATCAAATATAAAAATATACAACATATATTTTCCAAAATAAAATATATCCCAACCCGGGAAAATAGTATAATATCGCTAGAAACTGTAATCCGAGTACGTACCTATTCTTCGGGCAATTTACGCTTATTTTATGAAACCAAAAGCAATAGCAATTGCTTCCATAACCTGTATTTCACTTGTATAATACATAAGAGTTAATAATTATACAAAATGAAATATTTAAATTGTTTCAATCACTAACAAACAAATCAATAATAATTACTTGCAATCACAACATACAACCATCATATGAAGCCAATAAAACCAACCATGCATATATCCATTGCAAAAAAACAAATAATTGTTCGGGTTAAAACTTTAAATTGTACAGAATGGGAAAATAAACTACTAAGTGCACCATTCACTCAACAGTCTTAGGTGAACCTAAATAGATTATTCATACATCCAAACAATTTTAAAGTATCCTTGCCCAAACAACCATAAACCAAACAAACAACGATTCCAAACAATAGATCAATTTAATTTTTCAATTTCATTTCATAACATTTGTTGTTTGATTTACTTTTCATTCATATAATGGTTTATCTTTTAATTTACATTTAACTTCTTACAAATTTCCATTTATTTCCATTTATTCGTATTATGTAAATTTTCTTTTTATGGTATTACGTTCATTTATTCACTACTTAATTCCATTTATTTACAGTATTCAACTTTCTACTTATTTTGATTATAAATAACCTCAACATTTACTTAAATTTACTATCATTTCTTTATAACTTTTCAATTATGTTTAATTATTGGCCTTTCAACCATACTTAAGTTTACAACAATTATAACATTAAATTCTTATTTATAAAAGCAAATTCATTGAATACTTTCATTACTTCAAGTTTTACTTGTAAAATTTCCCATTATATTTCTTTTAACATTTTAACCTTTTTATAGTTGGTAAGTTATATATATGTTAAAGAATGCAAATGAAACTTACACAAGTTTACCTCATTTCTTTTAATTTAATTTAATGTTCAATAATTATATCTTTTGTTTTATAAGTTATAAATTTCAACTTTTTGGAAATATCATTTATAACCTAGCATTTAATCTCTTATTTCATTTAGATGTTCCAATTATTTATTAGTTACATTTCATGTTACTATAATAATTGAACTATTAATTAACTGAAATGTAAGAACTAAATACCGGGTTTTATTTCAAATCATTTAAAATAATAGATAAATGTATATACTTGCAACTTATATATCCAATTATATTTTAAACAATCTGAATTTTACATTTGTTTATCAAAATAATTCTATAGTAGAACTACCACAGTGGCACTCCCACTTAGAAATTCGAAAATGAATGTCGATGATGCTTGCATTCATCATCGAAATTATTTTTCGGCGACAGAGAGGGGAGTACAGAACTTATTTCTTTTCAAAGTTTCTTTAAAACAGTTCTTTCAAATCGTATTGAAATATTTATCAGAAAATACTTCTAACTAATATTATTATTATAATCCAAAATCCTTTTCAAAGAAATTTTCAAAACCCTGGAAGTTAAGTTCTAAATTTCTAGTTTTTGTTTATTTTATTTACTTCAAATTTTGTTTCCAATCAATATTTAAAAATTTCGCTACTTGACAACCAATATATGACAACCAAATATATATCTTATTCATAAAAATTTATTTTATATATAGAAAATATAATAGGCAAAATTATTTCATTCACCTATATTTAAATCAAATACTGTGTCGGTTTGTCCTATTAAGTGTTTAGAAATCCCTATTGATGTCATAGCGTCCTATGCACCAACCAGAATTTATAAATACAAAATGGAACAAATTAACACAATATCAAACTTTTTATAACACTAACAAATACGCTTTCTCATATATATACACGCTCAGCGACTCATCATAGGGTATTACTTCCCTATTAATAAAGAGTCAGACCCCACAAAGCTAAGGTTTATCGCTAAACCAAAGCTCTGATACTAGATGTAACATCTTGCCTTTTGTACGTTTTAAATCGACGATAACCCACACACGCCAGACTCAAACCATACAGAAGGGCGGATTGTTATGGGGTAAATAACAAAAAGCAGAGAAAGAAAAACAAAATAGAATTTTGCAGCGGAACGATAAAATATAATAATCAAATAAACAGTTCATGAAGCTGTTTACAAAACATTTGATTTTACTTATACCATATATATCAGAGTTACACATACCAGAGAATAATAAAATGCAGCGGAACAGTATGAATGCAATGGAATAATATAATAAATAATAGTGATAAAATCTTCGTCTTCGTCCTCCAGAATAAAGTCTCCAAATCCCGAAATGCTCAGACTGACCCGAGCGAATTGAAAAGACAAAACACTCGAGTCAGAACTAAAAGCTCTTATGTAAGTTAAATCAACAATAAATAATATGAGTGAAACGGCATCAGAGATGCTTACAGGATTCAACATCTCCTAAGTGTCTAACGTGAGTGTAGTAACTTAAGAGATGCTTGGGATTCACATCTCCTAAGGATCCATTAAACTATTTACTATGTAGTAATATTTCGCTATTATAATAATGTCTATAGTAAAATAAACTTACTTTTAAATAGCATTAAGGCTTTAAATTTTCCACCTTAACACGTAATAGTCCCAGTAGTCCATCCAGTATCATGGCCTCCTGATCGGGAAGCCACCAGAGGATACCATACGGGTTACGGAAGAAAACCAAACTCGTACAAGGTGCGCTAGGGTAGGTGACACGGCATAACTAGGCAATGCCAGGGTAGATATACCAATTATGCTTCCGGACCGGTGGTTACGCGTAGCAGCTACTATCGTCCACCTCGAGCCACACCCCCAAAATCAATAGGGTCTAAATCAATCACAAAGTAATAGAATGGCATCGAAGGAGTGTGTCCGATAAAAGGTACTACCTTCTTAGCCCGTCAATCGCTCCTGTTTTGGCCACCTTATGCCAACTCACGGGAGTCTGGTCTACATATATACCTCAAAGGAACGCCGCCGCCATCTTACTTCATTCTGAAATTTCCACCGCGTACACGGTTGTTAAAGTGGTTTTCGGAGCTAGCAGAGAGTATGACAACTTCCGATCTCGGTCTCTTCAACAACCAAACGTTATTATAACACCGCGGTCATTTTAAAATAATTTGTACTTCAAAACCAGAATATAATATCCATTTCGAAACCATATAAATACGATAACCTTTCTATTTCAAAAACCCAAATCATTATGATATCAATTTTATAAAAACCCAAATCAAAATAATATCTTTTTATTTCAAATATATCTCTTTTCTAATATCATGGCACTTTCAAATTTATAATATTTCGAAACCAAACGCTTGAAATATAACCTTTCAAAACATAATACTTTGAATTTCATAGCTTCCAAACCATAACTTCCAAAACTTAAATGGTTTGGATGTTCAAACAGTATATAAATTAAGATAGCTTGAATTATTTTTTTTGAAATGCAAGCGAGGTTGTCTGGTCCCCTACCAGTGTTTATTAAACAAAAATTTACAAAGAAAAAGGTGACAAAAACAAAACTTTTGTCACAGAACATAACCAGAATGAGGGAATTGCAAAAGAAGGCAAAAGCGCTCAGAAAAAAAAGAAGACAAAACTACCAAACAAACAAACGAAATCACCACCTAATTAATGAAGTAAACAATTCCAAATAAGCTTCCAAGTCAATTTCAAAAGCCACGACTATGCAGGGAGAAACCATGACATGAGAAACCTATCCCTTTCGCAATCCTAGTCATAATTTTGCACCAAAGCTCAGTAGCAGTAGCAGCAATTCATAACTTTAAAATTACTTTAAAATAATTTCCTCGACTTTACAATTTTATTCACTTTAAATAATTTCAATTCATAACTTTCAACCCACTTTCAGTTTCAATAAACCATTTCAATTTTAATATATTTCAAACTTTGAGTATTAAACAATTTCAAAACTAAGGTTGGTAATTACGATTCAACAATTCAATGTTCTATTATTTAGTTTTGATGTATTTGCATAATAAATTCATTATCATTTAAAAAAACTCGAATTACAAATAACTAAATATTTCCTTCAATTTATTTATACTTGAAATATTCGTTTAATTCATCTTAAACCAAAATCCAGTTATAAAATCATACCTTTAAAATTTCAATTTTATTAAGTTTCAAATCAATTTCATATTTATCTTCCCACCTTATTCTCATTTAAGTTATTATAATTCTAGAAATATAATTTAAATAAATACTTAACCATATTATATCTTAATAAAGTCAAACTTTATTATTAAACTTCTTTTATACTTTAAACCAATTTTATACATAGCTTAAAACCAAGAATTTAGCTATATATATAAAATAACATTTATAAAATATCCAAATCCATATCTCATAAAACCATATATTTCTTTACAAAACCATAAAAAATCATTTCAAAATATATTTATATATAGACCATGGTGTTTGTATATAATTTTCTACCAAATGGTCAAGTGATACGGATATTTATATTTTCAATCCGTAATTCAAAATAAAAATACGGTTATATATCATTTCAAACCGTAATCCCGAATGAAATAAAAAAATATATAACAACTTGCAGTTTATAACAATATAAAATACAACATCCATTCATCGAATATCAATCATCAACCATTTATCACAATCATCATCAAATTCAAACAATAACATCAATATCGAACAGATGATAAATAAAAGATATTTAATGGCAGTTTATATTCAATAATAAATTAAATAAATAACTCGAATGATGATAAAAATATGCCAAACAGTCATAAATGAATTTCTAATCACATGAGAAATTAATTTAACACGCATTAGAAATTTTAGAAGTTGTGAGTGGGTTAATACACTCACCTTTTGAATTTAAATTGAACTTAAATCTAATTAAACCCAAAAATTTCAACAGTCTCAGAATCTACCCAAACTAGCAGCAAAATGTCCAAAATTTTAGTACGATCCCAACGTGAAAACCCGTGCTAAATTCGACTTCGTATAAGAAAGTTATGATTATTAGAACGAATTTAAATCAAAATTAGAATAAAGTAAAATAAAAAGAAACAAACCGAACGTTGAGCCATGTCATCAAGTTGCCTGCTTCATTCTTCACGTGAATTTGAGCCAACCAGGTTTCGACTGAAACCCTAGCCGCCCCATGTTCATTGATTTATACGCCGCCCATGGTCGCCTTTGTCACGATCGAGCAACACCGTCACCATGCCCACGTCAGGCCGAACTCCCTGGCCCTGCACCGTGCGTCACGACCCCCCCTTAGCCACCTTCGAACGCAAGTGGCTGCCGCTCCTTACTCAGTGATTTTCGATGACACCAAAGCAAGCTACGGCGAACGATGATAGCGACGAAGTCTGCTCTTCGTCCTCTACCTCATGGCGCTTCCCGATTGCCATATCGTCACGAATCCGTCATTGGATCAAAACCCTAGCCTATGAACTGCTGAGGTTAAACTTGAATTTTTGGATAAACGGTGCATCGAATTGGAAAACAAATCGCAGAATTGAGATGCACTCTTCGAGAGCTTTCCAACAATATAAAATATGATATAGTTTGTGGAGTTTGAAATTTTGATTTGATTTTGAATTGCAACTGGATCTAGAATTTGATTGTTTGTAATTTAGGAGGAGAGACAGCTGAATTGTACGTACACAAATGAGGAATAAGAAATATGCTAGGGTTTATAATAAGGTATATACAGGTAGGTCTGAAATAGAGATGAATGGACACGATTGGTTCGGACCGTTGAACGATAAATGACCCAAAAGCCCGTTCTGACTCCGGAACGAAATTGGGTCAACCCATAAATCAAAATAGATGTTTTTGAATATTTTAAACTCGATGGAACAGGTTTCAAGTCCAAATTCCATCGTATGAAGAAGTTATGCAAAAATCAAATTATTTCAAATTGATTTCAAATAATTTCAATTTCATTGATTTCTAGGCGTTTCGAGCCCGTACGATCAAAGGACAAGTCTGATTGCTACGAAACTTGAAATCCTACAATAATTCACCGTTACAGATCCGATGAAACTGGTTTCATCGAAATTTAAGTCAGTGGCCAAAATGGGTATTTTTCAGTTAATTAAATAAATTAATAATTAATTAATCAAATCAAATTTTCAATTTCAATTCTATAGTTTACAAATTTTATCACTTGATTTATTTAGCCATTTATTACAATTTAAAACAAATTTTCATGTTGATTCAATGTAATTATTTCAATAATTAATATCTTTGCTTTCAATTTCAATAATCCAGAAATTACAAATTTTATTTTCAATAATTCCATTTAATTGACTTTTCATTATACTATTCAATCAATTAGTATCAAATGGATGAAGTTAACATTGGATTCATACTTTATTACATAAATATCTTCAATTTCATCTAAATTAATATTTACGTAATATTTAAATATTTAATTCCATTTAGTTTCAATTAATCCAATTATAAAGATTTATATTCCAATAAATTAATAAATCTTGACTTCCATTCTTTTTGTTCAACCAATTGTCATATTATGAATAAAATTAACATTATTTCCGATTATTACTGTGACTTACATTAACAAAACATTACATTTAGATTTATTGCGATTTATTACCAAAGTTTATTTACCACATTAAATAAATAAACAACCTATATTAATTGTCGCCTATTTGCTTTAAATTGCACTTATAAGTTTGTTACTTACCAACACAGGTTATAATTCCATAACACTAACTTTATTTCATTACTATTCATGATACCCTTGTATTACATACTTCAATATTTCCATTCGCTTATCTTAAAATGAATTCATAACCAAGAAGTGACATTTATTTTTTCAATTAACATGGAAGTCCATTCAGTTTGTTCCTAATTTACTCACATTAACCCTATTACACTTTATTTTGGTTATTATTTCATATATAAATCACAAGTTTTCATTTCTTTCAATATAAATTTATTAAAGTCTCATTTTATTAAGAAATTTAATCATCAGAATTTTTCGGGTCGTTACAAATGTGATGATCCATCTTTCTAGACGGTTTAAATCAACCATAAACTACACATGTCTAACTCAAACCATTTAAAAAGGAAGATTACCAATGGGATAAATAAGAATATAAGAGAAAAGAAGGAAAGCAAAACATAGAATCTCGCAGCGAAATAGCAAAAATTAATAGTCAAATAAATAGTTCATGAAGCTGTTTTACAATATACATTTGATTACACAATTTTTAAAACATAATCAGAGTACAATGAGCATACATACCAAAATAATGCAATGGAATAATACTAATAATATAATATACCAAACTCCATCTTCGTACTTCAGAAATAATGTGTTCAAACACTGAAACGCTCAGGCTGACCCGAGCATAATGAAAGGACAAGACACTCGAGTCAGAACTAAAAGTTCTTATGTAAGTTAAATCTACAACAAGTAAATACGAGTGTAAGATGTTTATGGGATTTTACATCTCCTATTCAGTGTATAACGTGTGTACAATAACTAAAGAGATGTTACAGGATTTTCCATCTCCTAAGGATCTGTCAAACTGTCTATATGTAGTACGATACGCTATATATGTAGTGTGTATTAGTAAAGTAAAGTATTAAACTAGCGTTAAGGCTTTACATTAATCAACCTTAACAGATTTTTAAGCAGGTAGTCTATGCAGGTACTGTAACACAGCCAGTACGTCGGTAGCCAGTGAGTCCCCTATTGGTAGCATACTAAAAAAATCATAGTGGTCGCGTATAAGGATAAAAGTATGACAAGACATATGAGGCAATGCCAAAGGTAGGATACTACCGGTTCGGGTCATAGGGTTGGTGATAACGCATCATAGCTATGACCGTCCACCATGTCCAACACGTCCAAAGTCAAATCAAGGTGCACCGATCAAGCCAACATCAATATAATAATATGAAGAGATGTGTTCGCTAGGGGTAGCTAGCCCACTTGGCCCTAACAAGCAATCATGTTTTAGTCTTTCAAATTGGCACAGGTGTCGAGGTCATTCATCATCGTTCTCTTTCTTCAAATCCAACAAATGCCTCCAATTTTACCACTTCATTCTGGATAACATCCATCGCGTACACAGTTGTTAAAGTGGTTCCAATATTGACAGAGAGTATGCCAATAAGAGGCACTGGTTTCTTTAACAACTAAACGTCATTTTTCACATCGGTTGGTTCTTTCACATTTCAAAACCGATTCATATGTGATATCAAAATATCGTATTCACTTCAAAAATATCACATCATTTCAAATACCATTTTTACTCAAAATATGTCATTTTCACTTGAAAATATCATTTTAAATTCCAACTTAGGTTATAACCTCATTTAACTACATTCGCATTTAAATCAACGATTTAAATAAACGTTCCAACTTTCAGAGTTTGAAATTTTTTAAAAATAGTTTGAATAGTTATAAATAGTTTAAAATAGTTTAGAGATTTAAAACATTTTAATATAAAATGGTTTAAGTATTGGAAATGGTTTACATAGTAAAATAGTTTGGAAAAAATCAAAATAATTTGAGTATTTAGAAAAAATAGATTTTAAATATTTATATTAAAATAATTTATTTTGAAAATAATATTATCAAACCGTTTCCTTCTATTTCAACAAATCTGGACCCATGTCCAAATTTCAAATAAACAAACTCAACTTACTTTTCAATTCAATTAGCCCAATTTCGATTTAGTTTCAAATCAACTTAATTTCAATTTCAATTCAAATTAACTTCAATTTTCAAAACATTCATTTTTAACTTCAAATTCAATTCAACAATGCAATTCAATAATTTAAAATTCTAATTTAATTCTTATTTTAAACCATTTCAATTTATATCGATTTCAAGTCTAATTTCAATTTACTGATTTAAATACTTAAATCAAATTAAACCTCATTGTTAAATTTTAAGGTTCAAATCTTAAAATAATTCAATCTTTCGAATTAAAGCCATATATTGATTATAACTTTACGTTTCCAATTCAATTATTTTAAACAATTTCTTTTAACCAATTTAAATTTCAACTTTTCGAAACTTGAATTAGAAATAATTCAATTCATATAAATCCACAATTTATTTCCTTTATAACAACATAATTTAATCAAAAATCCAAATTCAAGATTTTTAAAACCATTTAATTTAACCAATCTGGTGTCCGTATATAATTTTCTACCATATGGCTAAGTGATCAATTATTCCGATTTTAATTATTGGGATGAATATATATCATTTCAATCCAAATCAAAGTGTCATAGTTATATATCATTTCAACCTATTTCTTAATTCATTCTAAATAATTCATTTAACATTTTATACGTTGTCATTTAATATATAGGGTAGTAATAGGGATATATAAAATAAATAAACATCGAATCGTCCAAATGTCAAAAAATAGACATCCATCACAATCAACATCCAAATCATCCAATAAATCGCAATAATTAACTAGTTATAAATATCAGGTGCTTAACTAGCAATTAAATTCAATATTAATTTAGATATCAATTTAGTTCAATATAAATTCAAATTCAAATTAAATGATAATTTAAATTACCAAACAACAATCAATAAAATTCTTATCACTTCATAAACCTAAATAACCTAACATAAAAAGATTTAGTATTGTGTGAGTGGGTTAAATCACTCGCCTTTGATTTATGGATGGTTAAAAATCTAATAAAAGCCTAAAATTTGAACAGTCTCCAAATTAAACCAAACCAGTTTCATGTTGTCCGGAATTTAAATATGAATCCAACAGAAGAGATCGCACGTGAATCGAAATTTACACGCAAAAGATATTCATGTTATAAGAAATATTATTAGAATAATAATTGGTACACGTTTAATTAAAAAAAAATAAAGCTTAATACTTGCATTTTTCTCAAGATGAGGCTTCAGGAAAAGATGGAAGAACAAACTAAGATGAGGGCAAGACGTGTAGGAAAAATGAATATACGAAACTCATGTTTCATAAAAGAAAGCTTTGGAATTTGCATGCTCACGTTAAAATGATTTGGAGAAAGGAAGACTTTAAATGGAGATCTGAACATAGAAAATGAGGTGGAAGGAATTCAATACAACCTAAAAGTTTAGGCTCAGGTATTAAACAGAAGGAGAAATGAATGGATGAAGTATTAATAATGAGGTAACTATTTTAAAACGTACATACAACAATTAATAACAAAAGAAATGAAGGGACCATGTATGCCGCACAACCTTTTGAAATTCAATTTGTGAAACGTAACCAAATTAACTTCATTAACTCAAATAATATTCAAACGTGTATGCATTTAGTTTTTTATCTACGCATAATAAATAAAATTTTACTTACCTTAAAAATTAAAAAGTACAATTTGGTTTTCTCAAAATGATCTTTTATTTCCATTAAAACATCCTTTCTATTTAACACAAAACGTGCATTTCTTTTATTAAATCTATTTATTGTAATCAACATTTTCTTTCCTTTTAATTGAAATATTTCAATTACATTAATTGCTAATACTTACAAAGTTAAATTTCATAAAAAACAACTAAAATGAATGAAAGATAGAACAATTGTTTTCTTTAGTCATTTAAACACGTTTATAAATTTGTTGTTTATACAGCAAAGTCATAATAACTTAAATAAATTATTTTCCTACTCTTGTAATCCATCTATATGCTAAAACACAGTTCAAATATACATATATTTCTTCCTTTAAATTAATCATTCTATTCTTTATTTTAATGAAATTAAACCTACATTCACAAGTGAAACATTCATTTTATTTGATATTAATGTTCTTTTAATTAAATCAAACTTTCCTTATATTTTCACAAAACAGAAACGACGTTTAATTACACCTATTAATTTACAACTTGGTGTCCTCTCTACTATCAATTGAAATTATTCAATTACATCAATTTTAATTGTTTACAAAGGTGAATTTCAAAATCGACTAAAAAAATATAATGACAAATGGAACAATTATTTCCTGCCTAATAGTAATTTAAATATATTCATACATTATTGGATACAAACATGTAACGACCCAATTTTTTGATGCCCAAAAATCGACATCAATACGTCCACTATACCAAATGTCGAACAATTGAATGCCGGAAAACCGAACCATTAGGGTCAAAGAAGAAGGAGTTAGAAGAAGAAATTGAAACAATATCAGAATCTCACAATCGCAGCGGAACAATATATAATAGATAAATGACCGATCTTTAAATAAAAAGAATTAAATGTTTTTATACATTACATTATCAGAGTACAATACAATCAACAACACAATTCAGGATGGTTATAATATCTCGCCCTTCCAAAGCTGAATATACAGCTTACACTGCACAGCGGAATATAAATCTACGAAAATATGCCTCATCATCCCGCTCGTCTCCTGAGCTCCACACCAGCCCATCCAGAATCTGTACTCTATAATACTCGGTCTGACCCGAGCATTATAGATAAATAACACCTGAGTCAGTCTGGAAAACCAGCGTGAGAAAACACACTCAATTGGATTATTGAAGTTTTCAAAGTCATTTGAAATTAAAGGTATCTCGTAACACCACACCATAAATAAACATGTCGGTTTTTACTTTACGATAACCAAAACATTTTTAATAAAATCCTCTGATATTATAGTAGTGTCTATATATAAATACTTATTTAAATAGCCGAAATTGTTATATTATTAAATTCCAGCAATACTAGCCACAAAGTGGGTTCTACAAACAAAATTGTAAAGGCACGTAGGGAGAATGGATTTCCATCAATGGCAGGGCTACTAGGGTACCGCCCGTCACAGTACGTGGTCTAGAACACCGTACCAAGGATCAACCCTGATACCCTACAGCACAAAACTGGAGCTACCCCTTACTGGATAGTCCGAATAAGATCACCCAGCGGTTGGGATCAGCAACCGCCCACACAGCCGAATAAAAGGGACCTCTAGACAGGGGTGACCTTACCCTAATTGGTTGCTAACCACTTAGCCTTGTGTGCACCTCCCCTGTTTTAGCCATTCTCGGTTGATGTGGCTTGAGGCTATGCATTACCTTTTTAGCACATATAAACTTTGAATGCTCACCGTCCTTCGGATAATGTTCTGAAAGCATCCATCCATACAAGTCCGTTCCGGGTTCGAACGGAACCGAAGGCACTATTCCTACTACATCTATTTTGGAATCACCCTCAGGATTAGTAGCGATCAGCCCTTGCACTTCAATGCTTCATCTTCGACTTCATGCTCTTGTTTTTCTTAAGAACACATTCAAACCAGATTGAAGTGGTTTTCGTGAAATAAATCCCGATCCCGGTCTCTTCGAAACGATCAGCGCATTGTCCAATATTGACAGTTGATTATTTAACTATCAAATAACATTTACAAACAACCATCAGACTTTAAATAATTTTCCTAATTATTTATTTCAAAATACTTTGCTAGCTATTTTCCATACTTCCACCCTTTGAAAACAGTTTTCAAATCACTTTCCTCTTACAGAATAAATTCCATAATATTGTTTATTTCCACTGAAAATTACCAAGTCTAAATACTTTAGATTTAAAATAATTTAAAATTGCTTTACCCAATATATATATATATATATATTCTTTAAAAATTTCAATTAAAACCACTTAAAAGACATTATTTAAACTACTAGTTATGAAATTTTTGTTATCACTTCTCATGTAAAACTTAAGCCAAAACAAATTTTAAAATAAAAGTTATGAAATTCTATACAAGTTTTCAAATAAAAACTTTAGCCAAACTATCTTTAAAATAAAATAACTTTATAAAATATAAATATTAATAATTATCTTCAAAATCATAATACTAGTCAAACCTTTCGAATAATTCCAACTATAATTAATTTAAATAAATATTTACTTTTAAAATTCTAAAACAATTTAAAATAATAAAATTTCTCTTAAAACATTCTTTAAAAATCACTTTAAAACCCTTAACTTCTACATGGAAATTTTTCTATGAAAATATACTCGGCTTTTCAGGAAAATACGCTTTCCTTTCCACACCTTTTAAAAATAATCACTATTTATTTTTAAACAAATCACCTTTTCCTTATAAATTCTCATCCTGAATTTGAACTTCAAGATTTATCCTCCGATAAATATTTCACTTTATAAACTCTGTTTATAAATTTCACAATCTCATTTTTCTTTACTCACAGTTCCAACCCTTAGTCGGTTTTCAAATCGATTTTCAAACCAACTCCATTTTAAAATAAATTCCTCTACTTGTCCAAATTTATTTCAAAATCCATTTATCCCATATTCACACATTTACTTATGATTTAAATTCTTATTTAAATCGAAAATATCAATTTCATACTTTATTTAAATTCTCATTTTATTTTTCCTAAACTTATTTCAAATCTTAAATTTTAAAAATATATTTCTTCGTACTTTCCAAACAATATTGCTTAAGTCTTAATTTAAATAAAATCCTTTTCCTATTCATCATTTGTTGTTTGGTTGTTAGGAAGTAATGATATTGAGTTATCATCATTATTGTATGGAAATTTAATAAGAAATAATGGTATAACCAAAGATTTGGAGATAAATTCATTTAACAAATGAAATTTATAAATATGAATTGAAAGGATAAGGGAATGAATTCATATACAAATGGGATTTGTGAATGTAAATTGTAAATGTGATTTATAATGTGGAATAAATTTGTGAATGAACAAATGAGTTAACATTTGTGGTAAATGAATTGGAATTGAAAAATGGAATGAGATTTGACTTGGATCAAGTTTAATAAAAATCCAAACTTGGGAAAAATAAAAATAAAATGGATTGAATTCAAGTAAACTAATATGATAATAAATTAATTCATGAAATAGAAAAGTTGAATTAGTTAAATTAAAATTCAATTGTGAGTTAAATTTGCAGATAAATTCAAGTAAGTAGAAATAAATTGGAAATTTCCTTGTTATTGATAAAATAAATTCGAGATGAATTAAGAATGGAAAGTTGAAATTTAAAATGAATAAGTGAGTAACTAATTTAATTAAATTAGTCTATGGAATAGACTTGATAAATGAGGTTTATGAAATGGATGCTAATCAAAGATTTTTGTATATCAATGCATTAAAATGAATGTGAATATGGAATGAATTGAACGAAATCAATTGGAAATGAAACGGAATAAAGAGTAAATTGAGTTTGTATTGATTTAAGTTAGTTATAAACTAGATTGGATATTCTATTAAGAGAATATCGTCAAATTTGCATAGAAATGGTTGTCGTTTGACGCAAACGAGATTGCATAAAATCCTATGAGTTAATGAAAACCAATAAAATTGATTTTTGAACCAATTGAAATGGATATGAGTTTCGTTTAAAAGATGAATTGAATGAAAGAAAGTGAATTGTAAATCGCTTGCATTGAATAGAAATGATGTGGAATGTAGTTGTAACCAATTAAATTTGTATTGAAACCTTATAAATTAGTTATGGGAATTATTTTGAGTCCATTTCTTACAAAAACTATGTGTTTATTATCAAAAATAAGTGAAATGTAAATGAATTTCCTATATATGGCACTTACGTGTTTACATTAAGTAAGTACATGTACGGGGGGGCGTTTGGCTCGATTTCGTCACGCTAAAATGCTAATAATAAACCGCTTTGCTTAAAATGCTAATAAGGTACGCCTACGCAATAAAAATAGGAAATATGAACTGTTTTTGTTTTTCCGACCGGGTGGGTCGATGTATATATATTTATATCTTTTGTCAAATTGCAAAAGTTCCTCCGTACAAAGGGGACTCTGTCAAAAAATTTCGAAAATTTCGGGAGATAGAAAGAAAAGAAATTTTGAGAAAAAAAATTTGTTAGCAATAAACGATTTCAAATTGGAAATTGAAGTAAATTAGTGAATGAAACTAAATTAAAATAGTGATATGAATCGGTTGTGAATGAAAGATAATTGAAAGGTAAAATTCAATATTCAGAGTTGAAGATAAATTGAATTCATATGGTAATGGAAAACAAATTTGAATAGAAGTAGATATGAAACTTCTGTAAGGAAATGTATAAAATGATTTTGGAATATGTAGTTGGAAATGGTTAAATTAGATATACAGGTATTAAAAAGCAAGTGGGAAAAATTGATTTTGATTTCAGAAGATAAATTTGAATTGCTCGACAAAAAGGGATGTATTTAAATTTCAGTATGAAATTTGATGATTTTCTTGTCTAGCCACTTGGCTATTTGTTTTCTTTTGGAATCTGAGGGCCTGTGGTGCCATTTTGCAGTCGTACCGAGCTAGCCACGCAAAGGAGACGCTGGCAAAAAATTTCGAAAATTTAGGATGTTAGAAAAATTTTGAGAAATTTTGAAAGTTTAACATTTAAATTTAAATTTGAATTGTTAAGAAAACAAGGTTGTTTGGAACTTATAATTGAAGTTGGAAAGCTAGTTGAAATGATAATGGATCTTTGATACAAAGATTTGTTTTGAAAAGTTGATAAAACTATTTGGTTTGGGAAAATATTAAACGGGTTAAGGATCATTCTTCCTAACTAGTAATTTCGGGACAAAATTCTTTAAAGGGGGGAAGGATGTGACGACCCAAAAATTTTTAACATTTGAAATGAATTATTTAATTGATTTTAAATATTGGAAGTTGTTTTTAAACTGGAATTTCAAAATTCACTATGGGTTTAGCAATTTAATTATTGAATTTAATTTATTGAAGTTGGATAAAAATTTGAATCTTCAGTTTTAAGATGATTAAAAATATTTCAAAGGCTTAGAAAATTTATATTGATAATACTGAAGAAAATAGAAGTTTTAGAATTGAAATTGGAACTATTTTATTCAGTTTTGCAATTATATTGTTTAACTCGATATTTTAAAATAGCCTTTCGAGGCACAGTTTTGGAATTTGATGAAACTAGTTCCATCGGATCCGTAATAGTTAGTTATTATCGGATTTCAATTTTCGTAGCAATCGGAGTTGTCGTTTGACCCTGCCAGCTCAAAACGCATAGAAACTATTAATCGATTTAATTTAAAATTGATCGTTTATTTCCGTAACTCGTGTATATGATCGAATTAGGACTCAAAACCTTTTCCGTTGCATTCGGAATAGGGTTATAACATTATAAACGCCTAGCGGAACGCCTCGATAGGAGTTCGGGATTTCGAGTCAGGTAATACGAGATATTTTGAATATAAATTATAAAAATCAAAACCCTACCTTCCTCTATACGCTTCCCCTCTTTAATATCTACAGCCGAAGTAATCGAAATTAAATCGTGAAATCCCTCATTTTCGATTCGAAATCGGCTTTATAAAAAAAATTAAATTAGGGATTCGAAGTTCGAATTCGAATTTGAGAATGGTGATTTACCACGCGAACACAAATCGCGATTCGAGTGGTGTCTTCATCGAGTATGGTTGTCGAATGGGGTGTGGGCGCAGCAAGTTCGATCGAGGAGCATGAGGCCGAAGCTTAATCGCGATTTGATAGCAGATTTGGGCTCAACTTGTTCAATTGTGGAATTAGCGACATGCTAGGTGTTTTTTTCTTCAGTCGAGACCATGGTATGCGCGAGATCGAGGAGGGACGGCAGTCGCGATTCAAGGAGGGGTTTCGGGTTCGTTCAGATGGTGGAGGTTGATTCACTGATGAGGTCAAAGGGGTCAATGAGGGCTGGCAATTTGGTGAAGGAGCTGCGATCGAGTGCTGCTATCTGATGGAAGCTGTCGCGTGGTTCGCGCATGCAGGCACTCGCATGGATGCGCCAACGATGGAAGGAAGTGTCGATGGTGATGTTAACAGGAGAAGCAGACTTGGCTGTGTTGATGACCGCTGGAGCTAAGTTGGGGGAGTGTGGAACTGACTTTGGTGGGGGAGTGGTTAGTTGTTGGAGTTCGACGACGGAGGGTCGCGATGGATGGAGTTCATCTCGACAATGAGGTATTGGCTGGGTTATCTTCTCTAATTTAATTCATATTTTATACGTGTTGCAGAGATAAGAAAATAAAATAAAACAGTAAGGTTTAAAATAATAATATAATAAAATGAATATACAAATATACCTATCTTTATTTACTAGTTGATTTTAAAATAATGGAGATTAATTTGATTAATTAACCTGTTAATTATTTTAAAGATTTTGTAGAAAGGAAATTATTTAAAATCAAACTATTAGTTTAAAATAAATCATTGGTTAATTAAAATATTAAATAGAAATTTAGTTTGTTCAACAAATTCAAATATTACTAAAAATCATATAATTGTATGCAAGGTCAAAACCGTGAAATCAAGCCGTAATGGAAAAGAGGATTGCAAATATAAAGCAAAGGTGAGATCTTCTCACTCAAATTTAATAATTGAAAATTTCAGTTATTGGTTGATGATTGAATTATGATAGTTAAATTTAAATTGTTGATTGTGTGCTTGGATGATGGTTGTTATTATTTGTTTTGAAATAGACCATATACGCCGCATAATAGTAGAGGTTATTATATTTAAACCCATATACCGCGATATTCCACCTCGAAGTGGAATTGGTGTTGGGTGCGTTCCCACCCTTCACCGGACCAAGTCCCACCGAACCAACCAACCTACCGAAGCCGAACCAATCCACTCTCCACCTACTGCCGAACCAACCCACTTCCCATGCCTGCCGAACCAACCCACTTCCCATGTCCCTGCCGAACCAACCCACTTCCCATGTCCCTGCCGAACCAACCCACTTCCCATGCCTGCCGAACCAACCCACTTCCCATGTCCCTGCCGAACCAACCCACTTCCCATGTCCCTGCCGAACCAATCCACTCTCCACCTACTACCGAACCAATCAACGCTCCACCCACTACCAACCCATCGCGGGACCAAGCACCGCCGAACCAAAGCCACTCCAACCAATACCGGACCGAAGGCCACTCCTACCTTCACCGGACCAAGGCATCACCGAACCAACATTGCCAGGCCAGATTACATCATCCCAGGCCCACCAGCAGCTATATACATCCAAGACCCATACCCCCAGCCTCACTCTATAAATAGAGGGGTAGGGGTACAACAATGGTGGACAAGTTTGAGAGCTCAAGCACGGATAGAACTTTCAAACAACTTTCATATACTTGTGATCAAAGCGTTGTACTTGTAATCTGATCAGTAAAGGAGAATAACATATAAAGTGGACGTAGGCACATTCTGGCCGAACCACTATAAATCTGTGTGTCTTTTACAGTTTAGTCCCTGATTTTTACATATTTGTGTAAATCACCCAAATCGCTAAGAACAATATAAAATCGACTAAATCATACGACTTGGAGGTGTTTGTCCATTTTTTGTGCAAACATTTTTGGTGCTTTAACTGAGAACTCGAGCTAGAAGCTTCAGCTTCTTCCACTCAACCTTCTTCCCAACAGCATCACTCATTGCTTGGAAAACATGCCTCACAGGCAGAGGAAAGATGCTAGCAAAGGAAAGAACATCGCAACTAGCAGTATCCCAGATCCAACGATCAGAGATCAAGAGAATCGTCCTGTTCTAATAGCAAATGGAAATCAGGCAAATCCGACAGGCCCTGCTACGGAACAACCAATTACTAGGGCAGATCTGGACAGGGTTATGGCTGAAGTAACTAACCCTTCGCATCTCAACAAGAAGCCTTGATGGACCAACTCATGTCACGCTTAAGGGATGTTGAAGAATCCAACCACAACACCGAATCATGGGGTGAGTCCCAGTCTGGAGGATCTAGGAGGCGACAAAGATCTTTCTTCTTCGAAGGGGCTAACAACAGAAACAGCAATGGTAGGAGCCGAGCCCAGACTCAGCCCGAATTCCGACCCGAGGAAACACTTAGAACTGAACCCAACGGGGGAGGTACCAGGCAGGGGTCGGATATGGCTGGGCCTGTCATGCTACCTAACCATGGGAACACTAATGGACGTGGCCGAGCTGGAGTCCAGCCCGAAGTTGGACCTGGGGGAATGCTTAGAACAGAGCCCAGCAGGGGAAGATCGAGGCAAGGGCCAACTGTGGCTGACCCCAGCATGCTCCTAGAAGACTGAAGACAGCCACCGGAAAATGTTAGGAGTAATAGACGATACCATCCCTACAGGTTATCTGGACGGAATCAATCCCATAGAGAAGAACCAAACTCATTTCTATCCGCTCCAAGTTCTGATGAAAGGATGGCGCGATTGTTCAGAGAGTGCGTCCAACGGGACCAAAGGGATCGGGGGATAGGCGCTAGGGTAACCAGCCCCTTCACCCGTAATATCGAAACTGCCATCATCACCCGGGAATGGAAAATGCCAACAATGGAACCTTACAAGGGAACCTCTGACCCCGTTGTACACTTGCAGAGATACACACAGCATATGCTCATGAGCGGAGCAACAGAGGGAGTGTTGTGTAAATGCTTCCCACTGTTCTTGGCAGATCTAGCTACCTCCTGGTTCTGCCATCTACCCCAAGGATCCATTAGCTCATGGAAAATGTTGAAAGAAAAGTTCATCAGCCAGTTCCACATTCATGTGGAACAACCCAAGGACGCTTATTCCCTATCTAATATCAAACAGAAGCCCGGAGAGACAGTGCAACAATATCTAACCCGATTCAACGCCGCAGCGGCCGCAGTCCAAGATGCCGATGAGAAACTTATCCTAATGGCTCTTTGTAGTGGCGTACATCCGGTTACCAAGTTTGCTAGAAGATTAACGAAAGAAAAACCAGCTACCTTACCCGATTTCTTCCATGAAGCCGAAAAATATATGAGACTTGAAGATGCTGCCACCGAAAGGCAGACAGGGCAACAAGCCAAGGCAGCTCATGGCAACGCACCCGCTGCAGTAAAGGACGTCGGAAGAAATGACTCTCGAGACAACGCTAGGGGAAGGAAGGGAGAAAACTCCTATATCGGCCAGGACCAAGATTTGACGCTTACACTCCTTTGAATGAAACAGTCGAAAACATCTTCCTGGCCACCCAAGATGAACTTAAATACAAACGCCCCCCATACAAGAAGGAATCAGATCACGCAATCAAGTCTGGAAAGTTCTGCCGTTTCCACGAATCCCATGGGCATGATACCAATGAATATCGTCATCTCCGGGACATGATTGAAGAACACATCAGAAGGAAGAGATTGGAACACTGTAAAGGGTCAGGACAGGGCTCCAGCTCCTGCCAAGGAGAACCTAGGGCAACTCCACCCAGAGACAAGCGGAAGAAATTACAACACCAGCGGTTCCAGTCAAGAGAAGATAGTGGTCCATACAATATCGGGAGGACCACACATCGCCGACAGAAACTGGGCAGAAATGGAAAGATATGGAAAGTCACTTAGAAACAATGAAGACTGCATCAATTCCGTCATGGAAGAACGCCGCCCGAAGGGGAAAGAGGATAATGACATCACATTCAGTAGGCGAGACCTAGAAGGAAGGCAGTACCCTCACATGGATCCTATGGTTATCTCTGCCTGGTTCGGTCCAGCCAAAGTTTTTCGAATTCTAGTAGATACTGGAAGCTCCGTAAACATTCTATTCAAGCATGCTTTGAACAAAATGAAGCTGTCAATGAAGGATGTGTCTCCCTGCAACAAACCACTACACGGTTTCACTAGAGATGCGAAGATGCCCCTCGGGCAATTGGACCTCTTTGTTGAAATAGGAAGTCATCCCCGCTCCGTTGTGCGGAAACAAACATTTGTGCTAATAGATAACCACTCGGCCTACAACCCCTTTTTAGGAAGACTAGCCTTGTCTGACTTCCAGATTGTCCTGACCCCTTGGTACCTGAAGATGAAATTTCCAACAGATAATGGGATAGGGAAAGTAGTAGGAAATCAAGACGCCGCTCGAGATTGCTATGTAACTGAACTTCGCAATAACCGCAGGAAGGATAAAGGGAAGGATGCAGAGACTACTCTCTGCAAGAAAAACTTGAAAGCATAGAAACTAAAGAAATCCCCTCCTCTTCGATATACCAGTGATCCTTCAATGAATTAGACGCCAGGGACAAAGAGGAGGAGGCCACCACCGAGCCTGCAGAGGCTATGGAATTTGTATCTGTAGACAAACCGACCCAAGTAGACTGCTGAGAATCGGGTCTCAGTTAAGAGCAGAGTTGAAGGATCAACTCGTCGATTTTCTTCGCCACAACTTGGATGTATTTGCATGGACGCACGCCGACATGAATGGAATCTCCCCAGACGTAGCATGCCACGTACTGAACATCTATCCCACCAAGGTGCCAGTAAAGCAGAAAAAGAGAAGTATGGGGGCAGAACGATTAGTAGCCCTCGAGGAAGAAGTAAAGAACCTACTTGCCAATAACTTCATACGAGAAGCCATCTACCCAGAATGGATCGCCAACCCGGTACTGGTAAAGAAGGCTAATGGGAAGTGGCGAACATGCATTGACTTCTCCAACTTAAATGAAGCTTGCCCGAAGGGTTGCTTCCTACTCCCCCGAATCGATCAACTCGTGGACAGCACAGCCGGGCATGAACTCTTATCTTTTATAGACGCATACTCAGGATATAATCAGATTCCTATGCACGCCCCCGATCAAGACCACACTAGTTTCATCACTGACCGGGGATTGTACTGCTACAGAGTAATACCTATTGGACTTACGAACGCCGGAGCTACTTATCAGCGCCTCGTCAATAAGATGTTTGCGGAACTAATAGGACGAACTATGGAAGTTTATGTGGACGACATGCTGGTAAAATCAAGGAAAGCCAACGATCATGTAAGCCACCTGGACGAGATGTTTCAAGTACTTCGCCAATATGGAATGAAGCTGAATCCTCTAAAGTGCTCCTTCGGAGTATCGTCGGGAAAGTTCTTGGGATTCATCGTCCATGCCAGGGGGAATGAAGCAAACCCCGAACAAGTCCGGCCTTTGCAAGATATCAAGATACCATCCACTCGAAGAGAGATGCAAAGCCTAATGGGAAGGTGACCGCCCTAAGCAGATTCATCTCTAAAGCAACCGACAAATACATCCCTTTCTTCGAAGCCCTAAAGAAAGACAAAGGAAAGTTCGAATGGACTGACGAATGCTCGACAGCCTTCCGTAACCTAATCGAACACCTCCAGAGACCTCCAGTACTCTCAACTCCAAATAAAGGCGAAGAACTATACCTATACCTTGTTGTATCGTCCCATGCTCTAAGAGCCGCTTTGGTGAGAGAAGACAACCGCGCGCAGCGGCCCGTATACTTTGTAAGCAAGAGATTTACAGGGGCAGAAGCCAGATACCCTAAACTTGAGAAGCTAGCATACTATTTGCTAATTACGTCATGGAAACTGCGACACTATTTCCAATCTCATTCCATCAGAGTTTTAACCGATCAACCGCTAAGGCAGGTACTCCATCGCCCCGACACTTCTGGGCGACTACTTAAATGATGCATTGAACTGAGACAATATGATATCACCTACCATCCTCGCACCATCATCAAGGGACAAGCCATGGCCGATTTCATTGCCGAATTCACTACCAACGAAGGTAAGGATCAATCTGAAATAACAAAAGATATCAAGTGGAATCTCTTTGTAGATGGAGCATCAAACGAACAAGGCTCGGGGGCGGTATTGTGATAATCACCCCCAGGGGAAGGAAGCTGCACTATGCCCTACGGTTGGAATTCGCTGCCACCAACAACGATGCAGAATATGAAGCAGTAATAGCAGGATTAGAACTTGCCTTAGAAATTGGAGTCTGTTCTTTATGTCTTCATAGTGATTCTCAACTTATCGTAAACCAAGTACTAGGAGAGTTTCAGACTCGAGGAGAACGACTCACAGCATATCTAAAGAAGACGAAGCTGCTGCTCGATCAATTGGATCACTATTTAATCAAACACATTCCTCGAGAAGAGAATCGAGAGGCCGACGAACTGGCAAAGCAAGCTAGCATGATGAACAGCACCATTTCCGGAACAGTAGCCATCCTGAAACAACTAGGCCCAAGTTTCGAACAAGAAGATCTGATAGCTGCAATCGAAGAAGAAACTTGGATGAATCCTATCCGGAAATACTTACAAAATGGAACACTACCCAACAAGCGTAACGAAGTCAGGAAAATATTGAGGAGAGCTTCCCGCTACACAATACAAGAAGGCATCCTCTATCGACGCGGCTTCTCTAACCCCTTATTAAGGTGTATTGCTGGAAGGGAAGCCAAGAAAATCTTATCCAACATCCATCAAGGGAGCTCCGGAGATCACACTGGTGGGCATACTCTGGCAAAGAAGACGCTCCGATACGGATATTACTGGCCCACTTTAAACAAAGACGCCTTAGACTTCGTCAAAAGATGCGACAGATGTCAGAAATTTGCTAAGATTCCTCGACTACCAACAAATGAGATTACCCAAATGACCAGCCCTTGGCCCTTTGTAGTATGGGGAATTGACTTGATTGGCGAACTGCCGATGGGCCGAGGCGGAGCCAAATATGCTATAGTGGCAGTCGACTATTTCACCAAATGGGTGGAAGCGAAACCTCTAAATAAAATATCTTCGGCAAAAGTTATTAACTTCTTGATCAAAAATGTTCTATGCAGGTACGGGGTTCCACTCAAAATCATATCGGACAATGGACTTCAGTTTGACAACGAGAAGTTCGCCGACTGGTGCCAAGAGCACGGAATTCACAAAAGTTTCTCATCTGTGGCTTATCCCCAGGCAAATGGACAAGTCGAAGCTGTCAACCAAATTCTTAAAACTCTAGTCAAGAAGAAGCGTGAAAAGTCAAAAGGCGCTTGGGTGGATGAACTTCCTACGGCACTTTGGACCTACCGCATGTCTTTCATAACATCAAAAGGGCATACTCCTTTCTCTTTGGCATACAGATCGGAGGACATGCTCCCAGTTGAAGCTGTAGTGCCATCCCACCATAGGATCCACTACAACCCAGAAGAGAACGAAGAACTCCTCCACATGTCTTTGGATCTAATCGAAGAAAGAAGAAATGATGCAGCACTCAAAGCAGCAGTTCACAAACAAAAAGTGGCAGCACAATACAACTCCATAGTCAAGCATCACAGCTTACAAGAAGGAGATCTTGTCCTCAAGCGAATCTTCCCGCGCCCTGGAGCGCTAGATCCTATCTAGAACGGACCATATGTAATTCATAAAGATCTCCACAACGGAGCTTATATTTTGTCAACAGTGGATGGAGAGGTGTTCCAGAGGGCATGGAACATCCAACACCTTTGTCGATACTTTTTTTAACTTGTACTGCCCATATAAAGTGAATTAACAAAGAGAATCAGTGGACGTAGGCATTTTCGTGCCGAACCACTTTAAAAACTTGTATCCTTTTTAACTTGTTCCTTTATATCTTGGCTACTTGTTGAGCTTTATCCTTTTCTATTGAACAAAATCCTGTGTAGACGGCATCTCCATTCAGGGCATCGCAGCACAACTTCACCTGGACAAAGCCTAACAGGTATTATACGAATCTATGCCCTCGCCAATGAGACACTTTTGCTCCAGCATCCCTCTGCTGCGGGTTAACTGATTGCTCGTGACGGCCCTTAAAGCCAACTGTAATGAGCTGATTATAAGCCACCGAGAAGGCCAACCATAGCCTAGGCAGCTCATTACGGCATTCGGCTCGCCGGCAACCGTGAACCGATTATAAGCCCCAACATAAAGTGTGGCCAGCCAGGGTTAGTTCACTGTTGACGATTGGCACCCACGCTAGCCGGCCACGGTAAATCGAATAATACCCACAATTACGGGCCATAATGGCCCGGGTAGTTACCGTGCGCGATCTCGGCTCCGATGCATCTTAAGTATGGCTGTGGTAAAAAAGAAAACTCCCCGCGGAGGCGTAAGATGGGTGACAAATGTCTCCAAGACCCACAGCTAGGGAAAGTGACTACAAAGCCCGTTTGCCACGAACTTAAGCGCGTCGAAGGCCTTCCGTGATTGGAAGTTTTACTATTTCTTATATTTCCATTTTATTTATAAAAACTTTCCTCCTATCCTCTATAACGATCACTAAAGTACAGGACACAAAATAGGAGACACTCACTAATGGGAATAAGAACTCACGGCTGGATGGCAGGTCACTCAGCTGCATTCCATATTCGATTACACAAGGCATTCAAAGCTACCGCCTACAGCTAAAACTTGAAGGGTGGTACTCTCTTCTCTTGTACATAAATATGTAACTATAATTTATTCCACATCACACTAACATTGCAAGACATGAAATTATATTTTAAGCAAGAACTTAGCGTCAAACACAATTGAATCACTAACACATGCACAGCTATATTTTATGCAACACATCAAAATAACGACAGCATTCAAACATGACAAAATCAGCTTATGTTATAAAGTTACATGCCAAAAATCAAATTACATTAATGTTTTAAAGACTAACATAGACAACAATGTCAAGTAAACTGAAAAATGTCCAGATCAAGCCAAGGAGCCGACTGCATCGGGGCTTCGCCTCTATCCTGCTGGCCCTCCGAGGTCTACTTAACCGTCGGATCAGAACTCCCAGCATGCTGACCAGAGGTAGTTGGCGCTTCAGAGGTCCCGCCTGTCCAATTCAGGAGAAGAATTCATTGAATAAACAATAAGAAACCAAGCTATGAAAAGGCTAAAAGGGAAGACTTACCAGCATCTATTCCTTGATCATCATCCCCCAACTGCACACCTACCTCCTCAGCAGCGAGCAGCCGCATGCCCTCCTTCACCGCCACTTTCTCCTCCTTAGTGAACTGGGCCGTGACTACATCCATCCTGAAGGCCACACCACCCTCCTTATCCGCATCACCCTTGGCCTCCTCCAGAGCCCGGAGATAAATCCTGGCCATGATCCGGGGATAATCATCCATCCAGGATAAGTTGCCCTGCTTCCAAGTACGGGAATACATATCCTGGAGCATCTCATCCATCATCCCCTCGTTCTCCTCAAACTCCCTCATTCGGACCTCAGAAGCCAACAGCTTTGCAACGGCAACATCCCTCTTCGATCGGTATCGCGAGTGGTCAGCCTGAAGGGATTTCCTTATCGCCTCCATCTCCTCCTTCAGCTTGACTTGAGCAAGCTCCGCGGCTTCAAGCTTCCCAGATAACTTCTCCACCCGCTCGAGATCCGCTTTCCGAACCTCATCCACCGTTACAATGGCCATATCGATCCGTTCCTTGCAGATGGCCTCTATTTTCCGCATCTCGGCTCTACTAGCCTCTTCCATGGTTTTCTTTAGCCGTCTGGAGGTAGCCTCGTGCTGAGAGATCTGGATGGCCTGATCGACGAGTTGCTTGGCCTGGTCGGAAACCACTAACCGCAATCTTATGTTGGCACTCCCAATTTCCTCCCCGGCCTTGACCAGTCGGGCATGATGCCCATCAACTTCCTAGTCTCCTCAGCAACCCGGTCGATATTTGCCTTGGCTTCATCCCCCATGGTTACAATCCAAGTAGTAAGAAAATCATGGTCCAAGGACTTGGCCTCATCAAGCACCCTTACCATAGGATTGTGAGGAAGAAGGCGCTCACCAGTAACCTCATCAAAGGAAATATCATGAGAACCCGGATCCAGATCTGGATGACCCGCAAATGGATTACAAGCCAAGCCGGGACGATCAATCTGAGTAACGGTAGGATTCTCAGACGGATGCGGAGAGGGTATGAACTCAGTATCCTCCCCCGTGATATCACGAATAGGCTGGGTTGGGGGCTGAGGACCAGGTGAAGGTTCGAATAAGGAGCGACTCCTCTTTTTCTTTTGAATATCCTCTTCAATAACTCCGAGAAGAGGACGGTAGCCGACTACGTCCTCGGAACGGTTGGTCGGAGGTTTTGGTTTAGCGGAAGCTTTGAGGAGTTTGAATTGTTCGAGACGGTGCCGAATGTCTGATGTCTTGGCCACCTTACCTGTTCCTGGAATAAAAACCAAGTGTTACAAGCATGCATGGGACTATAATCCAAGAAACATGTGAAGTTAAAAGAGGAGTCAAAAATTCACCTTGAATCGCCGGAGTTGCCCTAGCTGAAATGCTCCTGGAAGATGAATGGCACCAATCCCGGCCTTATCTGTTTTCTTTGGCTTCTCCACCAAGGCCGATCCTTCCTCCAACCCCTCAAACGCCTGGCGGAAAGCATCATCTGTCCACTCTTGGATCTCCCCTGCTTGCCCAGAAGACAAAGCCCCAGCGCCATCACCGCTCTGTCCTTCGCCACCATCACCTTCTCCATCACCTCCGCTCTCCTCCTCGCCTCTTTCCTCTTCCACATTTTCCTCCTCCGGAACATCTGGAAATGTGCTAGGGGAGGGTCCATCAGATTTCTTGAGCTTCTTCCCCCCGGCGACTGGAGGTATCGAGAAGGGTTTCCTCTTGCTGCTCTTCGTCGTGGCCCCTCCTTTAGCTTTGACAGCCCTCTCCTCAGCTGTATCTCTCTGCTTGACCACTGATTGACGTGGTAGAATCAAGTTTTGCTGCAGAAGAGTAGCATTCCTGATCAGGTAAGAAGCTGACCTCTGCCTTTCTGAAATGGCTTCTATCTCCGCAGCCATCTGAACCAGGCGATCGTTCTCCACGACCGCAAAGCCACCTGTCGCTAGCAAGAAATAAAAACACATAAGAAGAAGCATTGCAGTCAGAACGGAAATTATAAATAAACTTCAACTTACAGCCGGAGGTGAAGCGATGGATAGAAACAGAGTCATCCTTGATGAAAAACCATTCTTTCTTGAACATGCTGTACTTCGAATATAAGTCCAGGACCGGCTTGAAGGACACGACCGATTCCAAGCTGATGTATGGAGACCCCTTCTTATAGCCCCTCAAGTTGTACAAATACCGGATCTCCCGGTTGGAAGGGGGACGCCCGTATTTTCTCTGGAAAATGATGAATAGACTCACCAAGATAGCATAAGAATTGGGCTGAAGCTGGAAAGGGGCCACCTTCAAATAGGTAATGAAGCTGACTATCCAAGCATTGATCGGGGGAATGGCCCCGCACATGCAATGGTACCTACTATAAACGAAATATCCTTCAGGGGGGTCATATGGCATAACTCCATTCCCTGGCAGCACCATGTGTGCTCTGTCAATCCCGAAAGAACGAGATATAACATCAAGCTGCTCCTCTTTAAGGGAGCTAGGAAAGCAGTCAGGTGGCAAGTTCAGGAGCTCCTGAGGGCCGTACCCATATACTAGTGATCTCAAGGGAGGTCCATGACGTCCCAATCCTGACTGAGCTGGGGGCACTGTGGAGGAATCTTCTCTGTCCGTGGATTTCTTCTTATCTGATCGAGTTTCTACTTTACGAGACATTTATCTGCAAACACAAAAAGTGCGTCGTTAGAATGAGGGAAGCAAACACAAAAAGTGCATGAAGTCTAGAATTTCATTTATAAGTTAAAACATAAAAGGCATAAGGTTCATTCGACACTCAAGCCCATTCGGGTTCAAGGCTTGAAAGCCATTCGGCACTCGTACTTCTCAAGCCCATTCGGTAGTTCAAGGCTCGAAAGCCATTCGGCACTCATGCTTCTCAGATTCATCCGGTAGCTCAAGGCTCGAAGGTTCATTCGGCACTCACACTCCACGATTCATTCGGCAGTTCAAAACATAAAAGACATTCGGCAATCACCTGATTCGGTAGTCAAGTTGATTCGGCAATACGATTGATTCGGCAGGAAAATCTGGTTTGGCTATCTCACTTGGTAGGGAATAACGAAAGCTTAATGCCCATACTTATAGGCACATAGAAGCGACCGGACCAACTGGTTCGGCGCTCAGGACCGAATAAGAATTCCCCAAGCTAAAACAAAGCGCGACATATGCTGACATATGCCCCACTTTGGGGGGCAAATGTTGGGTGCGTTCCCACCCTTCACCAGACCAAGTCCCACCGAACCAACCAACCTACCGAAGCCGAACCAATCCACTCTCCACCTACTGCCGAACCAATCCACTTCCCATGCCGAACCAACCCACTTCCCATGCCTGCCGAACCAACCCACTTCCAATGCCTGCCGAACCAACCCACTTCCTATGTCCCTGCCGAACCAACACACTTTCCATGTCCCTGCCGAACCAATCCACTCTCCACCTACTGCCGAACCAATCAACGATCCACCCACTACCAACCCATCGCCGAACCAAGCACCGCCGAACCAAAGCCACTCCAACCAATACCGGACCGAAGGCCACTCCTACCTTCCCCGGACCAAGGCATCACCGAACCAACATTGCCAGGCCAAATTACATCAGCCCAGGCCCACCAGCAGCAATATACATCCAAGACCCCTGCCACCAGCCTCACTCTATAAATAGAGGGGTAGGGATACAACAATGGTGGACAAGTTTGAGAGCTCAAACACGGATAGAACTTTCAAACAACTTTCACATACTTGTGATCAAAGCGTTATACTTGTAATCTGATCAGTAAAGGAGAATAACATATAAAGTGGACGTAGGCACATTCTGGCCGAACCACTATAAATCTATGTGTCTTTTACAGTTTAGTCCCTGATTTTTACATATTTGCGTAAATCACCCAAATCGCTAAGAACAATATAAAATCGACTAAATCATACGACTTGGAGGTGTTTGCCCATTTTTTGTGCAAACAATTGGTATTTAATTATTGTGCTGACGTCTGTGGATGCAGGGAAACAGGTTGGAGGGATCCAACTGGATTCCTCAAATAATTGAATTTATTTCATTTGTTGTTTGTTAAATTATTTATAAACTCTGTGTGATTATATTGTAATTGGAATCATTGTAGGCTAAAATTTAGCCGCATATATTTTTGGTGTCGTAAAATACCAGAAATAAATAAAATAGGATTTTTGAATTTAAGTAGAGAATCTATAGTGAAATCCTATTGAATAAATTCCAAAAGTATGGGGAAAGATTTTTTATAAATGGAACTTGATAAATGTTGTTTAAAAGTTGAAGGATTTATTTAAAAATTCGGATTTTAAATAGTTTGGGAGAAAATAAAGGGATTTATTTTTAAAGATGATAAATTTGGAAACCCATTTGAAAATTGATTTGGCACTTGAAAATAAATCTTTGGGAATCAAACTGAAATTTGATTCGATGTTTGAAAAAAAATTTGAAATCAATTTGGAAATTGATTTTGGTGATTTAAAAATAAACCTTTGGAAAATCCATTTGGAAATTGATTTGGGTGTTTGAAAAAAATTTGGGAAATCAATATGGAAATTTGACTTGGTGCTTGAAAGTGAATATTAGGGAATCGATTTGAAAAAGTATATCAATGGATATTTGGGAAATTTGAATTCACAACGGTTTATAAAAGAAAGGGAAATTTGTTTTTAAAATAAATATTGGTTTATTTTTAAAGTGTGGAAAGGAATTTACGGATTTGGAATGTAAATTTGAAAAAAATCGAGAAGGGTTTATTAAATTGGTCTAAGTGGACCATTTTGAAATGAAAGTGTATTTTCCCTAGAAAGCCGAGTATGTTTTGAAAGTAGCTTTTAAAATATAAATTAAAAGTCCTAAGTTGGTTTTAAAAGAATATTTTGGAGAAATTATTTACTTGGGTTATTTTGAAAATCTTTAAAGTAAAGATTTATTTAATTAATTATAGAAGTGATTATTTAAAGATTTAATTGATATTTGTTTTAGAAAATGGTTATTTAAATAGTTATACCCTATCTACTAACTTTATTTTAAAGTTAACTTGGACTTGAAGTTTTATATGAGATATTGGTATAATATTTTCATAACTAATATTTAAATAAATGCTTTAAAACAGTTTTATCTAAATGTTTCCAATTATATATTTTGGCTAAGTGATTTGAATTATTCAAAGTATTTGAACTCTGTAGACTTTCGGTGGAAATAAATAATATCGGGAAAAATAATTTGAAATTTGTTTTCAAATAGTTGAAGTGTGAAAATATATCTTGCGAAGATATTTTGAAAATAAATAATTTAGAAAATTATTTGAAATCCAATGATTGTTGTGAATGTTGATTGATAGTTAAATAACCGACTATCAATATGTGCCTTTAAATGGCGTTTGAATTTCGATGCGACCGGGGGTCAGATTCCAAGTGGATATCCGAAAACCACATCGAACCTTTGTGATTTGTGATAGATCTTTTATTTAAAAGATCGAAGTGAAAAAAATTGTTGTGATTTGTTTGAAATCTGAAAGAACACTTATTTTTAAAAATAAGCGCTCGTTATTCGGATTAGTCGGGAGAGGACCTTGTGTCATAAAATCCATTCCGAATAACGACACGACGAAATGGGATTGCATTTGAAGACGGTGTTGAAGACCGGGTATTTTTGAAAGCGAAAGGATTACCTGTTGAATTTCACTACACCGGGTAGCTCCGGTATAGGGATTCTATCCCCTTTGTGATGGGGATTCCGGACGCGATTTGTGAATATCTGGATTTGCAAGGGCTTCTTTGGAAGTGCCTTTGGTTCCGTTCGATCCCGAAACGTACTTGTATGGATGTGTGTCTGACGTTACACTTTGAGATGTAAAGATGGTTCCTATCGAATACATTTCTGTTGGTGGCGGAGAATTTATTCTCTTAGCTTAACACCCTTCTCTGAGACGTACGAGCTCAGAGGTTATGTAGTTGATGGTTACTAGTGATACATTCCCAATTTGGTAATGTGACATACGAAGTGCTGCTGATCATTTATTGATCAAAGCATGACTTTGTGAAAAGTGTAGCTTTGTGGACGAGACTTCGTCGGACCTCACACCCCGGAAATGGTCAAAACAGGAAAGATGCGGCAAGGTTATGAGGGTCGCGCCCTTCAGGGTATGTCATTTCCTTCTGGAAAAGGGTGGTGTCAGGTATGGAGCCTTGATATTTAACCTTTGTGGTTACTGCAAATATTTTTCTTTGTGGTTGTTGGTGTAGAGGATCCTCGGATAAAGGTCCCAAAGGACCGGGGGATGGCATACTCGTGTAGTAGTTACCTAGTTATAGAGGTAACCCGGCCTTGTGTTGGCAGAGAGCTGGTTAAGTTCTTGGGATGTCCCTCCAGAGGCGTACCCATGTGGTAGTAGGAAGTTCCTTAGCCTGACCATTTGTTGGAAATCCAAAGAAACAATACGCGCCCTATACGGTTTTAGTTGTCTAACCTGCCATGGAATGTGGCGGTAACCAGTTATTGAACATAGTAGCTATAGTAGGCATACAATAATGGTTGTATGCTGGCTAAGATTAATATTATACTTTCAAAAAGTTTTCTGCACTATGCACTAATAATAATATCGAAAGGATTTTTAGTATTAAGCATGTTTGACTATCATAAGGAGAAATCTCCTTCAATTCTGCATTTGCATTGTGTGTGTGACAGGAGGCCTTATGGTAGTTTCATTTTCCAAAAGCATAGCAGATTTCTTTTTATTTTCCTTGTGAAAATAACTATTTTTAAGATCTCACACCAGTCCCACGACTGACCTGGAGTTTATTGTTCCCTTTCTAAACTCTGGGTGTCCATAATTTTCCACACGGGCAGCCTAGAGTCAGGTTATCATTATTCGAGAGCAAAGTCAAGAAGTTGCTGTGGGAATCAGAAGTTGGAGATAGATGGCGAGGCATATAGCTTATATATGTAATATTTATTTCCGTTGTTTGTTGTTGTACACTTTGATAATGTAATGTGATGTAATGTAATAACTGATATAGTGATTCTGTTTAAAGATATTTATTTATCTATTATATTTGTTCCGCTGCGATATGTGAGATTCTGTTATTGTTTATGTTTCTTCTTTCTTCTTCTACCTCTTCTCCCTTAAACCCTAATGGTTCGGTTTTCCGGCGTTCGATGGTTCGGCAGTTGATACTGTGGACGTATTAATGTCAACTTTCAAAAGTCAAAAAATCGGGTCGTTACAAATTAGCTCCACTTACTAATGTATTTTAAATCTTAATGGACTTTATTTCCAACCCTTATTATTCTTAGTCCACTACGAATTAATCCATTAACTTAACTTTACTCTTCACAAAATTAAATATCATCCAAATATTCATTTCCAATTCTTTTGCTTACCCATTTAATTAAATTAGTTTACTTACTAATTTTATTTTCAATCCCTTGTTTTATTTAGTCCAACTTGACTAATTTCCCATTCAAACTTAATTTCAACATTCGGTTTCAGTTCCATTCGCTTACAAATTTAAATTCATTTATTCATTCTCAAATTCATTTCCAACTAACATTTTTTTTCAATAACTTATTTCATTAGCCTACTTATATTTATTTCCTCAACATTCACTTTTTATTTAACTTGGTTTAGTTACATTGTAACTAAATTCAAATTTCAAGCTTCTATAAGTTTTCCAATTTATTTACCATTGTTAGCTAATGTCTTTTAATTCACTTCAATTCATTGGCTTACCTTCCAACTTATATAGGTTTCACACTTACTTTTACTTAACCCTTTTCTAGTTGAATCTTATCCCAACAAAATTACAAAAAAAAAATATTTTTTAAATTTTTAAATTTTTATAAATTATCAAACTTATTTATATTCTGTAAATATTTTATATAAGATTCCAGAGTATTTTAACAATTACCCAACTTTTCAAAATCATTTTTGAAATCAATTATATCCAAAATCCTTCGGTAAGTTCAATTACCTCTTTGAATTTCTAAACCAAACCCAGTTTTGCAAACAATTCCACCCAGGAAGCAATTCCTCCCTTGGAAACTCGAAAATGAACATTGATGATGTTGCAGTCATCACCGAAGTTATTTTCCAATGACCGAAGTGAGTTCAGTGCTTTTATTCTTTCCAAAACCCTTTCCAAATATTTTTTAATTCCAAATCTCACCATATTTCAAATCCAATTCAAAAGTATTTCCGAAATAATATCACTATTATTTCTCCAAAACCTTTGAAAACCATTTTCAAATTCAAAGGAATTTAAATTTTCCAAATTTTCAAATTTCAAATCCTTTCAATTTAATTTCTAATATTTCTCTGGAATTCTATTTCAAATTATAAATCACATTTACAATTTAGATTTACAAGTCCTATTTGTATATGAATTTATTTCGTAGCTTTTAGTTATGATTTTGATTTCTTATTCAATATTTACACATTAATGATAATAATTTAATATTATCACTTCCTAACAACCAAGCAACCATATATAACTATAATAATTTAAGGAAAAATTATTTCTTTTATATACAAAATAATTTGGGTAAAATTATTCCATTTATCCTATTTTTAAACAATACTGTGTCGGTTTATCTTGTTTAAGAGTTTAGAAACCCCTATCGCTGACATGGCGTCCCACATATCGACCAGAATTCATAAGCACTCAACCGATAAGTCAACACAATATAAAAACAATTTTTATATTCACTAACAAATATGCGCTCATATCTATTAATACACTTAAACTCATTCTAGAGTACTATGGACTCTATTTCAATGAGTAATTCCCACCAGAGCCAAGGTTCTTGCTTAAACATCAGCTCTGATACCAACTGTAATGACCCGATTTTTCGATGCTTCAAAATCGACATCAATATGTCCACTGTACCAAATGTCGAACAATCGAATGTCGAAAAACTGAACCATTAGGGTTAAAGAAGAAGGAGGTAGAAGAAGAAATAGAAACAATATCAAAATCTCACAATCGTTGTGGGACAATATATAATAGATGAATGATCGATCTTTAAACAAAAAGAATTATATTTGTTTATACATTACATCATCAGAGTACAATACAATCAACAACACAATTCAGGACGGTTATAATATCTCGTCCTTCCAAAGCTGAATATACAGCTTACAATGCACAACGGAAATATAAATCTAAGGAAATACGCCTCATCGTCCAGCTCGTCTCCTGGGCTCCATAGCAGTCCATCCAGAATCTGCACTCTAAAATGCTCGGTCTGACCCGAGTATTATAGTTAAATAACACCTGAGTCAGTCTGGAAAACCAGCGTGAGGAAACACACTTAATTGGATTATTAAAGTTTTCAAAATCATTTGAAATCAAAGGTATTTCGTAAGACCACACCACAAATAAACATGCCGGGTTTTACCTTACGATAACCAAAACATTTCTTATAAAATCCTCTAATATTATAGTAGTGTCTCTATACAAATACTTATTCAAATAGCCGAAACTATTACATTATTAAATTTCAGCAATACTAGTCACAAAGTGGGTTCTACAAACAAAACCGTAAAGGCACGTAGGGAGAATGGATTTCCATGGCAGGGCTACTGGGGTACCGCTCGTCACAGTACGTGGTCTAGATTACCATACCGAGGATCCACCCTGATCCCCTGCAGTACAAGACTAGAGCTGCCCCTTACTGGATAGTCCGAATAAGATCACTCCGCGACTGGGATCAGCCACCGTCCACACAGCCGAATAAAAGGGACCTCTAGACAGGGGCGACCTTACCTTAATTGGTTGCTAACCACTTAGCCTTGTGTGCACCTCCCCTGTTTTAGGCATTCCCGGTTGATGAGGCTCGAGGCTATGCGTTACCTTTTTAGAACACATACACTTTGAATGCTTACCGTCCTCCTAATGATGTTCTGAAAGCATTCGTCCATACAAGTCCGTTCCAGGTTCGAATGGAAACTAATGCACTATTTCTACTACAACCATTTTGGAATCACCCTCAGGATTAGTAGAGATTTCCCTTGCACTTCACTGCTCCATCTTTGACTCCAAGCTTTTGTCTTCCTTACGAAAACGTTCAAACCAGATTGAAGTGGTTTTGGAAAATAAATCCCGATCTCGGTCTCTTCGAAACGGTCGGCCCATTGTCCAATATTGACAGTCGGTTATTTAACTATCAAATAACATTCACAAACAATCATCAGACTTCAAATAATTTTCCAAATTATTAATTTCAAAATATCTGTGCGAGCTATTTTCCATACTTCCACCCTTTGAAAACAGTTTTCAAATCACATTCCTCTTAAAGAATAAATTCCCAAATATTGTTTATTTCCCCTGAAAGTTACCAAGTCTAAATACTTTAGATTTAAAATAATTTAAAATCGCTTTACCCAAAAATATATATATTCTTTAAAATATTTAAAATAAAACCACTTAAAAGACTTTATTTAAACTACTAGTTATGAAATTTTTGTAATAACTTCTCATGTAAAACTTAAGCCAAAACAAATTTTAAAATAAAAGTTATGAAATTATATAAGTTTTCAAATAAAAACTTTAGCCAAACTATCTTTAAAATAAAATTACTTTATAAAATATATTAATAATAATTTTTAAAATCATAATACTAGTCAAACCTTTCCAATAATTCCAACTATAATTAATTTAAATAAATATTTACTTTTAAAATTCTAAAATAATTAAAATAATAAAATTTCTCTAAAACCATTCTTTAAAAATCACTTTAAAACCTTTAACTTATACTTGAAAATCTTTCTTTGAAAATATACTCGATCTTTCAGGGAAATACGCTTTCCTTTCCACACCTTTTAAAATAATCGCTATTTATTTTTAAATAAAACACCTTTTCCTTATAAATTCCCATCCTGAAATTATACTTCAAAATTTATCCTCTGATAAATATTTCACTTTATAAACCCTGTTTATAAATTTCACAATCTCATTCTTCTTTATTCACAGTTCCAACCCTTAGTCGGTTTTCAAACCGATTTTCCAAACCAACTCCATTTTGAAATAAATTGCTCTACTTGTCCAAATTTATTTCAAAATCCATTTATCCCATATTCACACCGTTACTTATGATTTAAATTCATATTTAAATCGAAAATATCAATTTCATACTTTATTTCAAATTCTCATTTTATTTTTTCCAAACTCATTTCAAATCTTAAATTTTAAAAATACATTTCTTCGTACTTTACAAACAATATTGCTTAAGTCTTAATTTAAATAAAATCCTTTTCCTATTTATTCAAATCCCTATTTCTCCCATCATTGAATTAAAATCAATCCTTTATCTCTTTTCGAATGTATTCCTTTAATTTATTTGAATTCACTATAATTATTTTACTTAAGAATACCATTTTCACTTCCTTTAAAAATCCAAACTTTATACATTTTTCATTTTCTTAAATACCAATATGTATATTTAACCAAGCCATAGCATTCCATAATTTCAATTTCCAATATAAACAATATAATTATCATAGATTATCACATAAATCACATCGCTGACTATAAAATAATTCCAACGTTTTGACGAATCCAGTTGGATCCCTCCAACCTGTTTCCATGCATCCACAGATGTTAGCACAACAATTAAAATTTGAAGTGGGATATCGCAGTATATAGGGTCATCCGCTATTATGCGGGATGCATAAGGTATCATCCGCTATATAATGCGAGAAATCAATCACTCCAATATATATACTACTATATAATATTCCATATCCAATCAATTAATCATCAAACCAAAAATTGTAAATTAACTATTTGAGTTTAAATAATAACCCACATGAGTGAGATTAACTCACCTTTGATTTCTAATTTGCAGATCCGATCCAAACCGACCATTTCCTTCACGATTTTAGACCTTGTATAAACATTATACGATTTATTAATTTATTAATTTAATTTTAAAATAATTTCCTTTATAAATCTTTTAGTAACTTAAAATAATTTAATAAGTTAATACAGCGAGTAAATCACCATAATACCTTTTCTAAAATCAATGAGTGGGTTTATGTGTTTAAGTAAATTTATTTTTATTTTTGAAACAACATATATACTAAAAAAATAATCTGTATAGATCTAAAAATCTATTTTTCTTTCTGTAAAGACACCACAGTAATTTACTTACTTTGTACATATTTACATAAATGTATATAAATTCATAAATTTGAAGAAAATAGATTGCTTTATAAAACCTACTATTATACTATTATTTTTATCTGTTTTATGTAGATATTACCAATTTAAAATTGAAATAAAACAACATGCATACCTGACTAATCGATCGACCGATCCTTCTCCATCAACGGTGACCCTACCATCGCGAACGCGATCCACACGCGCGTCCCACATCATCGGCAACGACGACAATTCCGCGGCCTCATGCGAACTCGCGGCTAAAGCCCATACTCCTGCCTCGTCGAAACTCGCACCTCCTCATGCACACGAGCCACCAAACTCCCATCGCAGTCCAAAACCCATCACAGCCTCGTACACGAGTGGTAGCTATGTATCATACTATGAGTCGCCACCGCCTCGAAATCCCTTATCGCCAACGTGAGCCACAGCCGCCCCCCTTTAATTTCGAACGAAATTGATTTAGGATTTCGTTTTCTCTGTTTTTGGTTTATTTAGATAGATTCGGCCAAGCTTGAAGAGATTGGGGATTAAGAGTGAGGCTACAAGGAGCTCGCGATTTCCTCGGATGCTTTTAATTTTGTAATGGGAAAAAAGAATGGAGAAAGAAACGTTATTTGAATTTAGCTTAGCTCGGCCATTGATTTTAAAGAAAGAAGGAGACACATGTTAACATGGGTGGAGAAGTGTTATACTAGGAGAAGCACGTGTTAGACGTGGTTACGGTGTTTTGAAGGTGAAAACATATATATTATATTTAAATTTAAATCGTCTCAATATGCAACTCACAATCTCAACCTCCTATCGAGGCGTGCCGTCAGGCGTTCAGAATGTTATACGCCTATTCCGAGCATAAAGGAAAAGGTTTCGAGTTCTAATTCGATCGTATGGAGAATATAGCTTTTTGGACCTTATTATTATACCGAATTTTCGATTTAATTTCAGCGATTTTACTTACCGTACGGCCAAACGATCACTCCAAACACTATGAAAATTGAAATCCGGCAATAATACACTATTACGGATCCAATAGAACTGGTTTCGTCGAATTCTGAGACTGTGCCTCAGAAGGCTATTTTTTAAATATCGACTTAAACGATATAATTTCAAAACTTAACAAAACACTTCCAAATTCAAGTTTAACCCTTTTACTATGTATAGTATTATCAATATTAATTTTACAAGGCTTTAAATTATTTTTAACAAGCTTAAAATTTCATATTCAACCATTTACCCGATTTCCAATTATTTAATTAAACAATTAAATCACTCAATAAATAGTGGCATTTGAAATTTCAAGTTAGTATTTAAATTTTAATATTTAAAATCAACTAAATATTCCAATTTCAAATGTCTAAAAATTCGAGGATGTCACAAAACAGGAGTTATACATTTCTTTACTAAATAATAGTTTCTCATCCCTACAATTAATTTGTAAGCTAAAATACTTTTTAAACAAATAAATATATGTTTACTTTTTTACTAAACTTGTTCATTTTTATTCTTTTATTTTTGATTTAAATGTTCTCATATTATATCAGCTATTACCTTATGAATTTATTCAACATAAGTTTTCATTTTATATCACTCAACTCTACAGTTAACATCTTTTCTTATATTAAATGCAATATTTAATTACATTTAATTTCATTGATTTCAACGGTTTAAATAATAAGATGATAAGTAAATCATTATTTACATTTGAGTAATTTAAACACATTTATAAATCTATTGCTTACAGCAAAGATTACTGAACCTACATACTAAATAATTGGTTTCCTATTACATGTTAATTCCATTCAATCAACATTATTAATTTATATTCTAATAGTTTTTTCCATTTATAAATCCTAAATTTTAATTTCTCACGGTATAAAATTCCAAAATTTTATTAAATTTAATATTTTTAATTATAAAAAATATGGATCATTACAATGAAACTTAGTCTTTTCCATTGGTCATTGGCTTATGAGGGTGACATATGAGTTATCTTATGTCCAAAGCACCGAATGATGTAAGGATTGTTCGATGGTTATGATGGTTGCCATTGTTTGTTTTATTACTCTTAGGTTGTCAAACAACTTAGTATTATTTACTTGGATATCATATGTTGTATTTAGGCCCACGGTACTCTTTTATGACGAGGATAGTAGAATTAGCATATACTATTATGCGCTAGCTCTTTGGACGCACAGGCACGTTAGGAATGATTCACCATACCCTATGTCCTATACTACATCAACTTTTATAGTATTTTGAGATTATTTATCACCCAAACTGGAGTATTGTCTGACTTGGAGTTTTATGCTTTGCATCTTATTATCTCGAGTACTCATAAATGGGTAGACTAGATAGCAGGTGTGAGATGACACATGATGTTGTACAGGTGGACTAACATGAGGCTATGCTTTCATGTCTACTATTTTTGAAGCTTTTACTAATTTAGTTGTGCAACACTGTGGAACCAAGACAGTGCTTGACTTTTCTTTATCTAGAGACATATATTTTGGGTTTATTATAAAGCGTATAAATTCTATGACTACTTTGATAACTCTGTTGAACGAGTGCTCTGATTAGCGATGGTTCGTTTAGTTATATTTCTGTCTCACGGGTTTTGTATCTGTGATTGATATTATATTTTATCCTAGCACCATGAGATATATGATAGATTCTATGATTGTTTTAGTTATTTTACCATTTGAAAATTTTCCATCAGTTGGGCATCACTTACCCCGCTTGTTTCCCGAGAAGAGATGGGAAACGTGCGATCTAGAAAAAAGAATATAGAAATAGAATTCAGCACACTATTCTTGTATATTGGATGTCGAAGGTGTGAGGCAGCTATTACAATAATTCAATCAGTGTTAAGCATGTCTGTTATTAAAGGTAGAGAATTTAACCATGTTTCCATGTGTTGAGATTCAAAGAATGTTGGGTTTTAAAGATAAGCTAATAGTATGCATAGTATTTACAAGCGAATAATAGAAAGATCACCTCCAAAAATGAAGAAGATAATTTATGGATGTGATATGAAAGCATACAATTTAAGATTAAAAAAACAATCATACAGGTTTGAATACATGGATTAAATACATCAAAAAAACAAAACACCATGTATTACAGTCATATTTGTCTAATAAGATTCAACACATTTCAACAATGTAAGTTAAGACGCTCATCTAAATTGGAGTGGAAGTTTGTTGGCATCTGATAATCATCCATGTTAGTTGTCAAGCACTTAAGCGAACATCGTACAATGGAAAAATTAGAATTTTGTATGTCTTTTATGTAAAAGATTTATCTTGCTTCAAATTCTGGAGGACTCATCATATTATCCATCACTACTTTTAAGCTTCTTTAGATTCAACATCAAAAAATTAAGGTTGGGTGTTTTGTCGGTAATATTAAAACAATCGCAATAGAATACTACATGTTGAAAATCATAATAATCAACGTCAATGATCTCCTTAATAATACCTTACCAAGTAGTATCATCACTCATAGGATTTAAATCTTTTTCATGTATGAAATATGTTGTAATTGTATCCATGCAATTATTGCTATCTTGTGTTAAAAAAGTGTTTTCATAGTGTGGGGAGAGAATACATAGCTATTGATCCTAAACTTAAGGCGAGTTTTGGCTTTCTATGTAGGCATACTAACATAATACCATAACATTGAATTCATGTATTATTCTTCCGTTAATTGTTAAAACCACTAAAATATAAAATAATGTCATATTTTTATTATCAAACTATGATTTTTAAGTCTAACAAACATTCTTATGCAACCATTCAATGAATTCAAAGGTACTACAACTTTTGCCTTTGTTTTTTGATAACAAGAGAAATACGTAATTTAAGTAAAGCACTAACTCTGGTATCACGGGTGATATAACCCAAGACCTCTACGTTGAGCATCTTCTAATGACAATCGATACTTATTGCAAATCAAGCATGTTAGATTTTAAGTATAATCTGTAAAAAAAATGTAAAACTAGAGGCATCCAGGTATGTCCTAGCAGCCACTGTGCAAATTATTTTTTACACTACGGTTGGTGAACAGCCGTTGGGATCAGTAGGGCGCACGCAGTGGTTGGTCGTCGATTGGGGTGGCCAAAAGCACAAATTTGTGTGCCGATAATAGTATGTGTAAAAAGTTACAAACCTATGACAATCATCTCATTTGGTATGTCCATTCTAAAATGTATCCAAATTCGAATTTGTATACGTTGTACACCACTTACCTTAAAGTTTTACCCACAATAATGGAACATTTATGTGTATCATCACCATTCTCATATGAATATGGTTCTTGTTTAGAGCTATGATTACCAATACGTAAATTTGGCATATACTCCATTGCATACCTAATGTATTTTGAAATAAGATATACTTCAGAAATTGACCCTTCCACATATTGCTTATTCTTGGTATGTCCTTACACTCCTTCGTAGCTCTAAGAAAATATAAAATAATGCATGTTTTAATATTACTACTAAAATATAATTCATCTAACAATTATTTAAGAGAAAGTCTCATCTTTCAAAAGAATATACTTATGTATAATTTGTTAGTCAACACATTAGTGCTTGATTAGCTAAATGCATCATTATATGTATACTTATATCAAAAAACTAAGAAAGAAAATAATGGACTAACAAACATAATGCCTAAGAAATTATATCTTTGGCATCTTAGATAAGCTCTCAAATTTAAACATTTGAACAAATAATGTTACAGTACAAGCATACTTGTAATGCATGTCACATGTCATAAAACTTTGGAAATGCATGTTGAACCATGATAGGAAGAAAATGTTGGATAATAAAATGATAGCCATATGACTTTCTAATATGCAAACTAGATGCTTGAATATTTACCGAGTTTTTTTGTTTAGTTCCAAAGCATAATGAAAGTTTTACATCTTTTAAAACTTGACAACACTGAATCCTATAAGCTTTATCAAATGCAAATTTGAAGGATTGTTTGCTTCTACCGAACAATAAATTAATAAAATGTTCTTCTACATTCTTCTCTATATGCAACATATTTGTTATATATTGCACTTATGAACACTTCAATATTTGAAGGAAAAAAGTTGACTTCTTATAGCATGTTGGTCTTTCACTGGCGTCAATCTCATTTACAAGGTGCTCTTTATCATGATAGGAATCATCTCCTATATGCTTCTTTTCTTAATCAATTTATCGAGTGTGTATTTGATACAAGCAATCTTCTCTAAACGTGCTAATTTTGTCAATCATCTTGGAGGTTCCTTATGTGCTATATCCATATACTATCCATGTTTCAATGCTCTATATGTATGACCATTCTTTAGAAATTTTCTATACTTTATATGAACAATCTTATTAGCAACGCGCTCTGACTCGGTTTCTGTAGCATAAATAGGGCATGCTTTATAAACATGAGTCACTTAACCTAATTAATTCCATAAGGTAGGTAGATCATGAATTCCCCATAATAACATTGTTCTCAAAGTGAAATACTCCTTCTTGTCCATGTCAGACACAAGGACTCCTATCGTCCAAAGTTGCTACAACTCATCCACAAGAGGTTCCAAATATACATTAATATTTTGAATTGGTGCTTTGTGTCCAGAAGTTAACAATCATGATATTTAAAACTCTGATTTCATGAGTAACGAAGGAGATAAGTTAAAAGGAACCATATACATAGGCCAAAAATTATAACTATTTGACTGGGTTGTATTAGGATTAAACCGATCAGCATCAACGCCAAGCAACATTTCATGCATTGCTAGCAAACTCTGGCCAACTATTCTAAACTGATCTCCATTTACCTAAGCTGATAGGACAACACACGGAATTCCAACAACATTTGCTTCATTATGTCATAACAATTTTCAAGCTATCCATGGTATAGTGTGCAACATATTTAATATAGGAATTATTGGAAAATATTTTAAAACTTTTCTTTGTTGTTTTGCAACTTTTACTATTTCTCCTTTATCTTTAACTTTAAATCTTAAAGTATGGAAACGAGGACATTCAATTACATCTTTATACTCCTTCCAAAATAATATGCAATCATTTTCAGATGCATGTATGCATTCTACATGCATTTCCAAATATTTTAAACTTTGTTTCGTTGTGAAGTATTTATCTGGTATTGTGTTTTCCTTTAGAATCCATTTTTCAATTACTTCAACAACTTGGTCATATTGTTTCTTGACAATTTGAATTATTTTTTCCAAATTATGTTGCTCTATATGACACTTAATGTTGTATGACCATCTTCATAAGAAGAGTATATTTTTTTTATTTTCTTTTCTTTTATACCTATGGTACTTTTTTCCCAATAGCCATCACTAACACCTTGTTTTGCTTTTCTTTTGTACATATGGTACTTTTTTCCCAATAGCCATCACCAACACCTTGTTTTTCTTTTCTTTTGTACATATGGTACTTTTTTCCCAATAGCCATCACCAACACCTTATGTGCTATCATACACACCATATGCATTTATCAACAAAGTTCTCCAGAGAACCTTCTACATGGTTTTCCTCTCAAATATAATTAGATATACAAGCATCATTAGTGGTAACATATGGTGTTGGATTGACTACTACATCAGTGTTATTCCCCTCAATGTGAAAAAACACTCATTGTATGTTGAATCCATACCATAAATGATTAAGTTTTTATCAATTATTTTTATAAAAAAAAATTCATACTTTATACATGGGCAATTAAACATTTTAGAATCAGGTGGCAAATGATGTATTGTAAAGTTTATAATATATCAAATCCTTTATATGTATTCATTGGTGTTCATATGCCGACATCTAATCCACTCTCTTGAAGTAGGTATCGAAATTATAACTTTTATGTCTTCCTATTGTTTCATATAAGTAAAAAAAATGAACATGTTTAAATAGAATAGTAGCATTATAACTAATCAAAATACAAACTGAACTTGTGTAAATGAATAGCAACGATTTGTACTACATAAATTAACCTCTTCAACTAGTTACATATTAATAACTCCTTTTAAGTGATTTCATACGTATGTACGTATTTATGTATGTATGCATGTGTGTGCATATGTTATAGTAGAGAAGGAAAGCTTCTAATGATAATGTACAAATAAATCACATTTAAATGAAGCTTTGATTGAATAATTAAGTTTAAATAAGTAATGATATTGAATTTGAGGTGATCTTTTAAAATAAGGATTTATATATTAATGATTATGATGTCTTTTATCAATTACAAAAAAGAGCAATAGAACATTTTAGATAAGAAACTTATTCTTAACTTATAAAAATTAAATCAGTCGGAAAAGTTGAAAATAAATAAGCAGTAGCATAATTTGGAAGAACAAGCCCTTGCTTTGAGTCGAGGGCAACCATAATGGAACTTGATGAAGTCTGAGCTGATATTTGGATGAACTTGCTATTCAAGAATCTCGTAGGCAGTGAATTACCCATGGACATGAAATCGGTTAGAAAATTTCTTTACCAGGTGTCACATTACACATAAATGGAAGGGAAGCTGTATCGATAGGATACTCACCACTCTTTAGCGGTGCATAAAAAATAAAGAAGCCAGTCAAGTACTGGAAGAGCTGTATGAAGGTTTCGGTGGGGTTCACGCTGGTGGGCAAAAAAGGCTGCCAGCCAAGACAATTATTGGCCAACAATAATAAGAGACGTGATGAACTATGTCAAGAATTACGATCGATACCATCAGTTTGCCAAGATCCCTACAGCTTCTTTGAACCTTCTAGCCACAATGACATCCCCTTGGTGGTTCAACACCTGGGGGATTGACCTGATCAGAAAGCACTCTAATGCTATAGATGGATACAATCATGCCAGTATCGCCATTGACTATTTCACCAAATGGGTTGAGGTGAATCCCTTCACTGGGGTCACCATGCCCGTAATTTTAAACATTGTGATTAAAAGCATCATATTCCACTTCAGATTGCAAAAGAAGATCATCATAGAGAACGACACATAGTTAGAAAGCTGGTTGTTTTAAGGTTTCCATGAAAGAAATGAGATTGAGAAGTGCTTTTCTTCAGTCGTCCATCCGTAAGCAAATGGGCAGCTTAAGGTAGAGAATAAGACCATTAAGTCAACAATAATGAAGCTCCACACTAAGGAAAAAGGAAATTGGTTTGAAGAATCCCGCTTGTTCTTTGGTCATATGAGATCTTGAGCCAAACCTCAATTGGGCACTTTCTGTTCATCTTAGCATATAAAACCATGATGCCCATCAAAGTCAACGTTGCATCCCCGTGATGCCTCTCATGATCCCAAGCTAAATGAAGAGTTTCTAAATCTTGGGCTTGAAGATTTAGAGGAAAGAAGAGTAAAGGAAGAGTTTTGGACTGAGTCACACAAGAGAGAGATAGCCAATCCATGGTCTCAATTCCTACGTCCGTGGTGTTCTATTAATTGAGGATGTGCAAATGAAGCTGTGGCCAAAGGCGCCTGACCGCTATTGGAAAAGAAGCTGTGACTACATCGTTTCTCTGATGAGACTGGCACATACGACATTGTTTATTTAACAAATGCGACACCATGATAATCACTCATTGTCCTTTGCTGCCACTAAGGCATAGTGCCTATATACAACCACTCCCCTGTCCCATGTTGCTAGTCTCTGACCAATGCATGCTCAAGTATGAATTGTCAGCTAGAGTTATACAATCCAATTAGTATCCCAGCTTTCACAAATCTCTACCGAACAACTTCATCTATGGCCTGAAGTGGATTCTTAGCTGTAACTGCATCATCTCAACCATTCATTATGCATTCCGGTAGCTATAAAGGCATCAAACCATGCATTTCTACTAAGGTTGAACTTCTCAAACTTTTAAGCATTTTATTTTCTTTTTATTATCTCTTGTGATCACAACTATTGTAATAGATGCAAGGTAGTAAGAAAATCTTCATAGTGGACGTAAAACAACTTAGATCGAACCACTTTAAATCCTGTGCCTTTTTACTTATCATATTTTGCTACCTTATTTTACATTTTAAATCAAGTTATTAATGAGCAACCTTTTCCAATATCCATTCTTAACTACAATTCTAAGGTTGGATAAATATTTAGTCTATAGTAGCAGCACACTATTTACATATTTGAGGATCAGAGGTGTATGGTGGTCGTCACATTTGATATTAGAACTTAGCTCCAATCTCAACTATATGGTAGTGTGTGTGTGTTGTATATATAGTAGTAAGTCGCTTACGCACATGAGTACCATTTTTGATAATATTCCATTATGAAAGACCGGTCATTCTTACTATGAATTGTTACAATGAGCATGCACATAAGGAACATAGCAAGGAACCCTATATCTGGAGTTGAGACTGGAGCGAGCACCAGGGCAGATGCAAACCATGATATGCAGATGATGGTCTAATATTTTGATGATAAACATAATGCAAAATGCCCAAGGATAAGTTCATGGTTAAGTGGGTAGTGGTTCTCCAGTGTATGCACCAAGGGATGAATTTGTCAAGCTAAATAAGGACTTTGCTAGTCTCGGAGACAAACTATTTTTAGGAGCAAAATCTAGAAGTTCAATATTGGTTGGATGTAAGTGAATGCATCTTTGGTGATCTTGATTTAGAGGATAAAGAAGAGGAGCTGGCTTTTCAAAAAATTCAAGGAAATGCCAAGGGTTGATGGAATGCCCTTAGAGTTGCTACTTCCAAGGACCAATTTACTTGGAATCGGTTCAAGACTTGATTTAAGGAGACATTTATACCGACTTCTCAGAAGTCGGTGTTATTCAATAAATTCATTGATCTAAAATAGGGTGACTTGTCTGTTGCATACTATGTTGCTGAGTTCGACATATTGTCGAAATACATGTTTTCCTTTATTGACACTCTATTAAATAAGAATGAAAAGTTCATAATTGAATTGAATAATTATATTGGAGAAAGTCTTGTAGGCCACATTCACAAGAGCTTTGAAAATTAGTTAAAAAGGCTTTAAGCCATAAGAGTCTATACCCAAAGCCAAAAGTTGTTGTTGTTCTGAATGAGGAGTCTAAACTACAAGGTGCAGATGTACAAAGAGAAAATGGAACAATATAAATAAGAAGTAGTTCCAGAGAAAAGATGATTACAAGAAGGGAAAATGGATGCTTACTTGTTTTAACTGCAGAGAAAAGGGCCATCTAAGCAAAAACTGCAAGAGCAATGGGAAGAAATGATATTACTGAAACAAGTTAGGATAATCAAGAAGAATTGTTCGAAGCCATTGGAGGAAAAGTAGGCGGTGGAAGCATATATCAAGATGCATTGTCCCAAGTCATTGAAGGAGAAGTAGGTGGTGAAAGCATATGCACTTAATGTTGTTCTGACTTCGTCGAGTGCTTCACCAGGAAAAGAGGAGCGAATAGGTATTATTATACAAGGTATGCTTTCTATTTAATATGTATTGATTCATGTTTTCTGAGACACTAGGGCTTCACATTCCTTTATATCTGGCGACCTATAAGATAAATTAGGACTAAAACCAAACCTATTTGATAGACATTTAATTGTGTCAAACCCTATAGGAGGTTCAACCAGTTTGAGTATGGTTTGTCATGATATAGTTCTATCGACTCTTAGGTGCATGTTTGCTTGTGATTTTTTTTGTTGGGTTTCGAATTATATTGGGGATGGTCCAGATTTAAAAATATAGTGTCATAGTCGATTGCGGGAGGTTGTTGGTGAAGAGAGAGGAGGAATGTGAGTGTAAGTTAGAGTTGAGTTGACTGGCAGACAATGAGGTGATGATTAGCTTTATATATTCTCTCAAGATCTTGAACGATGAATTTTCGTCATTACCTATTGCTAGAGCGTATCGAAACATATTTGAGAGATAGTCAGATTACCACCACATAGGGAAATAAAATTGCATATTGGTTTAGCGAAGGATGTGAGGCCAGTAGTTATGCCATTGAGACGTATGGCACCTAAACAGAAGGGGGAACAAGAGGTGTAAGTGAATGACCTATTGACGAGGGGGTTCATTTGAAAGAGTATAAGTGAGTAAGGAGTACCTGTATTATTCACCCCGAAGTCGGACAACCCTTTAAGACTCTATGTAGATTACCATGAGTTGAATAAGGTAAAGAGAAAGAACAAGTATCCATTTCCAAGTATTGATGACTTACTCGATCATCTCCATAGTGCATAAGTTTTTTCTCAGTTGGGCTTGGCGATAGGGTTCCATCAACTAAAAGTAGCAAAGAAGAATACGTGGATTACTGCATTTTGTGCACATCTAGATTTTATGTGCGGCTGGTTATGCCCTTTGGGATAACCAATGCATTGACTACTTTATTAATCTTATGAACCATGTTTTCAAAGATTAACTAAATAAGTTTGTACTTGCAATCTTTAACGATATTCTTTCCTATTCACGATTACAAGAGGAACAAAAGATGTACTTGAGGATTATTTTAGATGTGTTGAGGAAACACCAGATGAAGGATAAGTTTTTGAAGTGTCAATTATGGAAGAGAGAAGTGCGATTGTTGGGTCATGTTATCTCAGAGCGAGGCATCATAGTGGATCCTGCCAAGGTAGTAGTAGTCCAAGATTAGGACAGGCCCAAGAGTGCTACAAAAGCGAGAGGTTTCCTTGGATTAGCATATTATTTTAGGTGATTCATAAATGACTTCTTGAAGGTAGCAGCACCATTGACTAACTTAATGAAGAAGAATCATATTTTTGCTTAGGATGCGAGGTGCGAGCACACATTCATGAGTCTAAAGGAGAGATTGATGAGTGCATCGGTATTAGTCATTCTGGGTAGGAGTGAGGAGTTGATAATATAAACAGAAGCTTATGGCACTGAATTGGGGGAGGTACTGATGTAGAGAGGTAATGTGTCACTTATACTAGTCGGCAGATGAAAACACATGATAAGAAATAGTTAACCTACGATTTGGAGTTAGAAGCAATAATGTTCGCATTGATGATACCGAGGAATTATTTCCTAGGAGCAGCGTTTGAGTTATTCATCGACCGTAACTGCAACGACCTGTAAATTTTCGATAATTTAAAATAGCTAATTTAATAAGATTTCGTGATTTAAGGTTAGAAAAAAATTATAATTCGTTTGGAATAATAATAACTGGAATGAACTGCGAAAATAACTATCCAAATAATTATTTATAGATTGAATGGAGTTCCAATATAATTGAATTAACTCAAATGTTATAACTTGGTTAAGGGAATATATGGAAAAACAAATCTAAATAAGTGAATAAGGATTGTGAATTATTTAGGTAGAAATACAAATTTTAATAGATTGGTTTCGAAGATTTGAATAGTAATAAGTATTGAAAAATAAATGCTACTTAGTGAATGCCTTTGTAATCAATAGTTGGATAGGATAATATATGTTGAATTCAATGGGTATAATAGAGTAGTTGATTGATAAGTAAAGTCTATTTAAAAATCAAATAATTGAATATTGAACGGGTAAATTGTTTAAAGTAAATATTTGAAACTTATTGAATAATTGAATAACTATAAAATGAAAATAGGGTTCCAAGATGTGGATTGGTTTTAAAGGTTAAATTTTATAAGTTCATTTTGAATATTTCAAAAGATAGTGATTTAAGAATAATCAAATTTGTTTAAATTTAATATTACAAATGTTTGAATAACTAAATTCCGAATTTGATATGATTAATTTGATATTGAAATTTAATATATGAAAATAGAGTGAATAATTGAAATTTGATTTAATATGATTCAAATTGGTTTCCAAAGTGAATGTAAGTTATATTGGGATTATAATAGTGTTAATAAGATTTTAAAATTGGAATTTATTAGATAATTGAATAACGGGTTTAATATGATTAAAAATGATTTGTAAAATTTTATTTTATCATATTGGAGTTATAACAATGTTTGTGAACTTTTAAAATCGAATTAAAAGGTAATTAGTGAAAATTGAATATTTTATTATTTAATTATCGACTGAAAAATAGCCATATTTAAAACAGTCTCGGATTTCGACGAAACCAATTTCATCGGATCCGTAATGTGGAATTATTATAAGATTTCAAATTTCGTGTCGATCGGATTTACCGTTTGTCCGGGGCAAGCCAAAACGCATAGAAATCGGTTTAGTCGATTTAATTTAAAATCGATCGTTTATTTCTGTAACTCGCACATATGATCGAATTAGCTCCCAAAACCTATTCCATTGTGTCCGAAACGCGGGATAAACCCTAGAAACGCCGGTCACCGTGCGTAAATCTGAGTTCGGAAAACCGGGGATGAATAGTGTTCGTTATATTTTCTATAAAAGCACCTACCTAATTCTCATTTGCAAACCAGAAAGAAAACCCTAGGGTTTTCTGTAACGACCCAGTATTTTCAACCCTTCGCATCCGCACATGTCGGACTTGAATTGTTCAAAATACTTCATTGTAAAATAAATTTGGCAAAACTCAGAATATGTAGTAAATAAATCACAGAATTACATACATATATCAGAACTCACAGCGGAAATAAAATATACAGTGGTTCATGAAGCCACTATAAAACTTTAACCAAATAGAATTTACATAGTTTAGAATCTGCAATACAGCTGTAGACATAAATAGAAACAGAGTCTTCCAATTTGATTGATTGCAAATAAGATAAAGACTGAAAGGCTTCCGGCAGTATGAATGATCTACGGGATGACATAACTCCGGAGAGAAACTGAAACTGCAACTCAGGCTGACCCGAGCGTAAAAATAAAACATAACACTCGAGTCAGGACATACATACTTATATAATGTAAGCTAATTCAAGTGTACTGTAATATAGAGCAAGTAACTTAAAGGATGCTTGGGACCGCCCATCCTCTAAGGATCCGTCAAACTATTTACTATGTAGTATATTGCGCTATTATACTAGTGTCTATTTATAAAATAAACTTACTTTTAAGTAGCGTTAAGGCTTTACATTTTCCACCTTAACACGTAATAGTCCCAGTAGTCCATCCAATATCATAGCTCCTCCTGATCGGGAAGCAACTAGAGGATACCACACGGGCTACGGGAGAAATCTAAACTCGTACAAGGCGCGGTATGGTAGGTGACACGGCACAACTAGGCAATGCCAGGGTAGATATACCAATTACGCATCCGGGCCGATGGTAACGCGAAGCCGCAGCAACCGCCCACCTCGAAACAACTCCCCAAATCAAAATAGAAGTGGCCACTGAATCAATCCAAAGTCATAGTATAATATCGAAGAGGAGTGTCCGATCAGAGGAATGACCTCATTAACCCGTCGATCGCTCCTGTTTTAGCCACCTTATGCCAACTCACGGAAGTCGGGTCCACGTATTTACCTTACAGGAAACGTCGCCACCAACCTACTTCATTCTGGAATCTCCACCGCGTACACGGTTAGTCAAAGTGGTTTTCGGTATCGACAGAGAGTATGTCCATATCCGATCCCGGTCTCTTTGCCAACCCATCGTTATTATAACACCGTGGTCTTTTAAAACAGTTTATACTTTAAAACCAAAATAAACATTTCTATTTCAAACTATAAACACGATATCATTCAAAACCCAAAACAATATGATACCGTTATATTCAAGTATAATTCTTTTCCAAAAACCATACTGCTTAAAATTTATAATATCTGGAAACCAAATATTTAAATTATATCTTCAAAACATAATATTTTGGAAATTTTACTTTAAAACCATAACTCCCAAACACAATGGTTTGGACATTCAACGGTATATAGAATAAATGGTTTAACTTTATGGTTACTTTGTAAAGAAGATAATTTACATAGCTTTACAAATATATTTCTTTATTTTAAACCATAATTTAAATATCACTTCATGTTCCCAAGACCATTTCAATTCCTATATATATATCCAATTGGAGTATTAATATTCAAAACTAAGGTTGGATATTTTTTCTTTCAACAAATTAGTGTTTATTATTTCGTCTTGAATATTCCCATAAATTCCATAGATAAAACTCCAAAATTATGCCATTAAATAATTTCAAAATTTACTTAACACTAGAATGTTCATCTTAAATTTATTAAGAAAAATCCAGTTATAAATCTCATATCTTAAAGGTCTCCAAAACTTAAACATAAATATAATTTATCAAATTCCTTAAATTTCAAAACAATCAAATTCCAGATTCTATAGCACTTAGGAAATGCTACCTAAAGTTACGGGTAAAACTAGTCCAATTTCAAAAGACAGCATTTAAATGCTTTAGTAGATTGTTTAACTTAATAAATATTTCCAAATATAACTTATATATATATTTCTTAACTGAAATCTTATCCTTTCAAAAATCCAGAATTTCCAAAATAAGTTATATTCCAAAATTTTATTCAAATATTTATTTATTTATTTGTTAACATTTATAACTCATTCAAAATCAATATAAAATCCTTTAAAGATATTAAATCAAATATTTAACTTCCAAAATAATTTTAAATATTTCAGAAAATATTATAAGGACCACGGGCCTGTATATAGTTTTCTAGCCTAGGTCAAGTGATACGGATTTATATCATTTCAATCCGTAATTTACAAACCCCGGGTTCTATCATTTCAAACCCGCAATCCCAAGTTAACAGTTAAACAGTTAACATAATAATAGCACAGTAATCATCATTTAGGCCTATCATTTCAGCCCACAACAATCTAAATTTAACAGGGAACTTGCAGTGGTGATTTAAGCAGTAAATAAACAATAATATAATATAACTGCAGAAATAATACAACAGATAATAACTGATGAGGTGTCAATTTAAATGGGATTCATCATTCTACGTTATACTACAGACAGATAATATTTAAATAAAATTTTTACACATACACTTGCGATAATTCACAAAATATATGTACATATGTCTGGTGAGAAATACTCACCTTAAACGCTGCAGTGGATCTAAATCAAACACGGTATCTACTTCGGAAAAAAAAACGGAAAGCACGATCAAACTTCGGCGGATGCAAAGCCTTGACTTAAATCTATAAGATCCAAATACCAAGTATGCGAATTTAAAAATTACGGTCAAAGCAAAATTTCAGAACAACTGGAACGAATAGAATAAAAGAAATTTAGTTCAACTTGCTCGACTACTACAACCCGCTAACCGTCTCAACATATCCTAGGCCCATACTTCAACCGTACGCATGCATAAAATAAATTGAATAAATTGCAAAATAAATTGCAAATTTAATACAATTGATTGAATAAAAAGATGTTATGCACCCAAACAAAACAAATACATGTTTAGACATTATTAAATTATTTCTCACATTTTTAATCATATTTATCATGATCAATTATTTTCATTCTCATATATATTTATTTAAATAAAATGACAATATTGGCAACAAACACAATACTGTTCAAATTATTCGATTTAATCAAATGTAGCCACTAACTACATTCGAATTCATTAAATAATACTTTATTTCACATACATGTTCATCATGTTTAGGCAAATTATTTCTTCTTTTACTTTTATTATTAAACATTAAAAGGTGATTATTGGTATACATCACCAATATCCTTTTATTAACCATAATAAATACAATCCATTGATATTTATCCACCCAAATTCTCAAATAAGTAGTTAAATTTATTTTTAACCATCTTAAATTTATTTCAACCATTAAAAATTGAAATAAATGTCATTTTATTATATTCACCCAAGATTTATTCATACAATATTGTTTATTTGAATTAAACAACATTTCATATCATTTTCTCCTTATCAATTTATCTTCTCCATTATTAAATTGTAATTCTTTTTTTTTTTTTCTATGCCTTCCTCTTCAAACTGCACTTATCCAAATCCACAATACCACTAACTACATCATAACTACACTAATTCCATAGTCTAGCTTCCTACAATCAATTTATATCATTTCTTCCAGCCTACTACTAACAAAGTTCTATATGTATTTAAAAATGGCACGGCATGATGGGGAAGTAGCCGAGCAAGGAAATCAGAGAACACAAGAAGGAGGAAGGAAAATTGGAAGAAGCAAAGAAATAAACAATGCAAATTATTTACCTGATAGAAGCTTGTACCAGAGAGGGACAAACAAGGAGATATGAAAACTTATGTGAATGAGGCAAAGTATTTATAGATAAACTTGCGAAATAAAAAGGGGAGATAAATAGGCAGGTTTGAAAACGTAAGAAATAAATGCAAGCGTTGATTTTTGAGTGCATGCGTTTAGGCAAGAGATTTATTTCCAGTTCTTCTTGTTTGAACGCTACACGAAAATTGTGATAAATGCATGCGTTGATTTCTCTTTCCAGTTTTATGTTTGAACGATATCACTCTTTTGGATTTTTTTTTTTTTTTTTTTAGATAGCTTGCGTGATTTATACCAGTTATAATCTAAATTTAAAGCATGCGTTACTGCAAATTTGAACAGATTTGATTGAGGAAGCAAAACTTGAGCTCTTGCGTGATTTATGGTAAGCAATGAAAAAGCTTTTAACTGAAAAGGCAAAAGTAATAAATGCTTACACAAATATTTACTTGATCAATGGTTCGAAAAATTTATTTATTGCAAAACAAACGCAGTGGAAACAGAGAGATATAATGGGTATGCGAAAATTTGCAAAGATAGGCAAGATTAAATTTTGAATGCATTTAATTTAGGTGAGAGGAAAAATGGCAATTGGAAGAGTTGATATTTTTGTGGATAAGGCTGCGTGAATAAATGAATACAGTGACATGCTCAAGAAACAAATGGTAAGAGGCAAATGTCAAAATGTTAAAAGAATAAAATTTTGTGTCACGCGCAAAGGAAGGCAAATTTGATTTCCATATTCTTCTAATCAATTAATTCCCCTTTAATTGCCTTTAATTGATTTCAATTGATTAATTACCCTATCCCTTTTAATTACCCTCCTTAATTGATTTCAATTAATTACCATATTACCAATTAATTATCCTCCTTTAATTACATACTCGAATTTGGTTACTAACTTAATTAGTTAATTAACCCTTTTTGTTAATTATCAATCCTGCGACGTCTCACATTAATCCGTCCGCTTTGTAGGCACTGGTAGCCGGACTGGTTACACGGGCAGATTTCTCCTACAAAATGGGGATTAACCTCGTGTCCTCATGCCATTAACCAAAAGAATTAACTTATTTATCTTTCATCAATTTTATTAATTTGCATTAATTATTCAATAAATTAATTCTGGTCAACTACTGAAATTTTACAATTAATTTCTCTATTAATTGTCATAAATTTCTTTTTGAAATATCTATTAATTGTCATTAACTCCATTTTAAAATATCCGTATGTGCCTTTATTCAAGTTTTGAATTGCTAACTAGGAATAAGGTAGATTTATCAAATAAATTGATTGTAAGTTTCATTGTTTTAAATTGCTTAACAATGTTCACTGCTAACATAATTAATATGTCAAAATTGAGAATATTCCACCAACATGATTTGCATGTCATAACCTACCAAATTAACATAATTAATTAACTACTTTAATATGTTACAAATTTTCTCCTTTTCATTATTTTTAGGGAATGGGTATAACAACAGATATTATGATAATATCCAAAACATTTAGTTACCACTCACTTCATTATACATTATAAAAATTTCTTTTTTTTTTCTTCTTCTTAAATTTAGTTACAAAAATCATATTAAATTAACGAGTTTAATTCTCTAAATTAAATATTTAGACAATATTGGTAAACACAATTTATATAAATTATGTTTCTAAAAACAAAAAAATTAAAAGAAATAAATAGCTAAAAACTAGGGCTGTTACACTCTCCCCCACTTAAGAACTTTTCGTCCTCGAAAAGGAACAAAAGAAAAGAAACAAAGGAAGATAAGCTAGATAAACAAGAACTTTAAACGAATAGTTCCGGATTTGAAGCACGAAGAAGATCTTCTAGAATCGGTTTTACTCTTTTCAGTTCGACCGTCGGTCTATGGGTGGTAAGCGGTGCTCAGGCCCCGATGAGTAACAAAGATTTTTAAAGATTATAGAAAAGATTTCTAAATAGACTGGTATAAGCAATAGCCTCCTCATTCTGTAGAAGATAGGGAAACCAAGGACACTTAAAGATAGTTTGAAAACAAATAAGATAATAAATTTGCAATCATAATGCTTTGAAATCATTAAATTTGGAAATCATGCTACTAAAATCATAATACCTTTAAAATAATCTTCATTTATTCCTTTTAAATTCAATGCCAAACAATATTCATTTCAAGGTTGAAATATTCCTAAGTTCATTTATAAAAAAAATTTCCAAAACATTTTATTTTTAGAAACAGCAGCACTCATAATATGCTATAGTAGATATAATAGTATTCCTAATCAGTTTATTATGTACTTAACTCTGAATTTTAACAAATAACCTAACACTTTATTAAAAATACTTATCTTATAAATAAGATATTCCTTCAATAAGTTACCCTTGAATTTCCATTTGAAAACCAATTCTCAATTATCAAAATTTAGTGATATTAGAATACGTCTTAACTATTTATTTAGACATCAATTAAACTATGATTTGAAGATATATAATCCTTACTCCAAAAATATCCCTTTCAAATATATTTTCCTTATTCAAAGATACCTTGTTTATTACAGAAACATATTCATTTCAGGAAATAACCTTTTATTAAAATCTCTTGGTTAGATTTACGGCTCCATATTAAATTAATTTGATTATTAAGACATTTGAATAAAATTCCTTAAATTCCTTTTCCTTATTTATCCCCATTAATCTTTTATAACTAAAATTTAAGTGTATAATATTTATTATAACCACTCAAATTTTATTCATAAAATCCTTTTATATTGTATATTATCCAATTACATGTTAACTTTTGAAAATCAAGGTAAGTTATATTAAATGAAATTGGGTGTTATACAAATAAAACTTTCAATTTAATTATCTCCAATTGGAACCTTTTTATTCAAATTTTTGTTATTATATTTATTTTCCTTCCTCAAGATAAACTTTAAGAATTAAATTCCTGATTCCCTTCAAACCATTTAGAGATAACTAAATATATATACCTAATATGTCAAATCAAATTTAAATTATATATCTATATATATTAAGTCATACTTTAGAAATTCAAATCAATTAAAATCTCAAGGAAACACTGTAGCCAGACTACAGAATGGTCTTTTCACTTCGAAACTCGAAAATGAATGTCGATGATGCTGCAGTCATCACCGAAATTATTTTCCAGTGACAAAGAGAAAAGCACTAATTTTAAAATTTCTTTGGAAACAAATTTCTATACAAAAATACTTATTACATCCTTTTAAAATTTAAACACAAGGTTTGAAATCATCAGAAATTGAATTCTCAAGTTCTTGTTTTAAGTTCATTTCTGTTTCCAAATTAATTTATAACCATTGTTTTATATTCAATTATTTATTTTAGCCAAAACACATGGTTTACAAAATCAAAAATAAATCAAAACTATTATCTCTTGACAACTAGTTAAATTAATTATAAAATTTTGAAAATTATACTCATATATATAATATTAGATTTTAATTTCAAATATAGGAATAAACTTCTCAAACCAGGATAGAGACTCAAATTTGATGAACTCAAATCAAATAGAATTCAAGATAAATTGAAATCAGAAGATCAGAATAAGGAAACTGGGTAAGTCTATATAAGTCGCGGACAACCTTGACCTAGTCATCCGTGACTTAAAGAGCCATATCGATGTGGTTGGGGTAAATCTACATTTGATCCGAAGAGATAGAATTTGGAATAACCAAAGATACTAGCATATAAACCGAGGATAAATATAAATCTCCGGTGAATCAATGCTTATGGTAAAGGAGTTTCACCCCTTTATTAGAATAATGGCGAGACCGCCAATTTACAATAAAGATCATCCGAAGTGGAGTTATGAGATACTCCAGAATCTAAAGCAGATGAAAAAGTGAGGGATACGAATGAGCTTTGGAACCGTAGGGAATGTTCCAAAATTCGAAAAGAGAGTGGTTCAATCTCGAATGAACGTGATTCTGTAAATCAAATTTACCATACATTCTAAGTTTTGCCTAGAACCAAAGCTCTGATACCAAATGTAACGACCCAGTATTTTCAACCCTTCGCATCCGCACATGTCGGACTTGAATTGTTCAAAATACTGCGTTGTAAAATAAATTTGGCAAAACTCAGAATATGTAGTAAATAAATCACAGAATTACATACATATATCAGAACTCACAGCGGAAATAAAATATACAGTGGTTCATGAAGCCACTATAAAACTTTAACCAAATAGAATTTACATAGTTTAGAATCTGCAATACAGCTGTAGACATAAATAGAAACAGAGTCTTCCAATTTGATTGATTGCAAATAAGATAAAGACTGAAAGGCTTCCGGCAGTATGAATGATCTACGGGATGACATAACTCCGGAGAGAAACTGAAACTGCAACTCAGGCTGACCCGAGCGTAAAAATAAAACATAACACTCGAGTCAGGACATACATACTTATATAATGTAAGCTAATTCAAGTGTACTGTAATATAGAGCAAGTAACTTAAAGGATGCTTGGGACCGCCCATCCTCTAAGGATCCGTCAAACTATTTACTATGTAGTATATTGCGCTATTATACTAGTGTCTATTTATAAAATAAACTTACTTTTAAGTAGCGTTAAGGCTTTACATTTTCCACCTTAACACGTAATAGTCCCAGTAGTCCATCCAATATCATAGCTCCTCCTGATCGGGAAGAAACTAGAGGATACCACACGGGCTACGGGAGAAATCTAAACTCGTACAAGGCGCGGTATGGTAGGTGACACGGCACAACTAGGCAATGCCAGGGTAGATATACCAATTACGCATCCGGGCCGATGGTAACGCGAAGCCGCAGCAACCGCCCACCTCGAAACAACTCCCCAAATCAAAATAGAAGTGGCCACTGAATCAATCCAAAGTCATAGTATAATATCGAAGAGGAGTGTCCGATCAGAGGAATGACCTCATTAACCCGTCGATCGCTCCTGTTTTAGCCACCTTATGCCAACTCACGGAAGTCGGGTCCACGTATTTACCTTACAGGAAACGTCGCCACCAACCTACTTCATTCTGGAATCTCCACCGCGTACACGGTTAGTCAAAGTGGTTTTCGGTATCGACAGAGAGTATGTCCATATCCGATCCCGGTCTCTTTGCCAACCCATCGTTATTATAACACCGTGGTCTTTTAAAACAGTTTATACTTTAAAACCAAAATAAACATTTCTATTTCAAACTATAAACACGATATCATTCAAAACCCAAAACAATATGATACCGTTATATTCAAGTATAATTCTTTTCCAAAAACCATACTGCTTAAAATTTATAATATCTGGAAACCAAATATTTAAATTATATCTTCAAAACATAATATTTTGGAAATTTTACTTTAAAACCATAACTCCCAAACACAATGGTTTGGACATTCAACGGTATATAGAATAAATGGTTTAACTTTATGGTTACTTTGTAAAGAAGATAATTTACATAGCTTTACAAATATATTTCTTTATTTTAAACCATAATTTAAATATCACTTCATGTTCCCAAGACCATTTCAATTCCTATATATATATCCAATTGGAGTATTAATATTCAAAACTAAGGTTGGATATTTTTTCTTTCAACAAATTAGTGTTTATTATTTCGTCTTGAATATTCCCATAAATTCCATAGATAAAACTCCAAAATTATGCCATTAAATAATTTCAAAATTTACTTAACACTAGAATGTTCATCTTAAATTTATTAAGAAAAATCCAGTTATAAATCTCATATCTTAAAGGTCTCCAAAACTTAAACATAAATATAATTTATCAAATTCCTTAAATTTCAAAACAATCAAATTCCAGATTCTATAGCACTTAGGAAATGCTACCTAAAGTTACGGGTAAAACTAGTCCAATTTCAAAAGACAGCATTTAAATGCTTTAGTAGATTGTTTAACTTAATAAATATTTCCAAATATAACTTATATATATATTTCTTAACTGAAATCTTATCCTTTAAAAAATCCAGAATTTCCAAAATAAGTTATATTCCAAAATTTTATTCAAATATTTATTTATTTATTTGTTAACATTTATAACTCATTCAAAATCAATATAAAATCCTTTAAAGATATTAAATCAAATATTTAACTTCCAAAATAATTTTAAATATTTCAGAAAATATTATAAAGACCACGGGCCTGTATATAGTTTTCTAGCCTAGGTCAAGTGATACGGATTTATATCATTTCAATCCGTAATTTACAAACCCCGGGTTCTATCATTTCAAACCCGCAATCCCAAGTTAACAGTTAAACAGTTAACATAATAATAGCACAGTAATCATCATTTAGGCCTATCATTTCAGCCCACAACAATCTAAATTTAACAGGGAACTTGCAGTGGTGATTTAAGCAGTAAATAAACAATAATATAATATAACTGCAGAAATAATACAACAGATAATAACTGATGAGGTGTCAATTTAAATGGGATTCATCATTCTACGTTATACTACAGACAGATAATATTTAAATAAAATTTTTACACATACACTTGCGATAATTCACAAAATATATGTACATATGTCTGGTGAGAAATACTCACCTTAAACGCTGCAGTGGATCTAAATCAAACACGGTATCTACTTCGGAAAAAAAAACGGAAAGCACGATCAAACTTCGGCGGATGCAAAGCCTTGACTTAAATCTATAAGATCCAAATACCAAGTATGCGAATTTAAAAATTACGGTCAAAGCAAAATTTCAGAACAACTGGAACGAATAGAATAAAAGAAATTTAGTTCAACTTGCTCGACTACTACAACCCGCTAACCGTCTCAACATATCCTAGGCCCATACTTCAACCGTACGCATGCATAAAATAAATTGAATAAATTGCAAAATAAATTGCAAATTTAATACAATTGATTGAATAAAAAGATGTTATGCACCCAAACAAAACAAATACATGTTTAGACATTATTAAATTATTTCTCACATTTTTAATCATATTTATCATGATCAATTATTTTCATTCTCATATATATTTATTTAAATAAAATGACAACATTGGCAACAAACACAATACTGTTCAAATTATTCGATTTAATCAAATGTAGCCACTAACTACATTCGAATTCATTAAATAATACTTTATTTCACATACATGTTCATCATGTTTAGGCAAATTATTTCTTCTTTTACTTTTATTATTAAACATTAAAAGGTGATTATTGGTATACATCACCAATATCCTTTTATTAACCATAATAAATACAATCCATTGATATTTATCCACCCAAATTCTCAAATAAGTAGTTAAATTTATTTTTAACCATCTTAAATTTATTTCAACCATTAAAAATTGAAATAAATGTCATTTTATTATATTCACCCAAGATTTATTCATACAATATTGTTTATTTGAATTAAACAACATTTCATATCATTTTCTCCTTATCAATTTATCTTCTCCATTATTAAATTGTAATTCTTTTTTTTTTTTTCTATGCCTTCCTCTTCAAACTGCACTTATCCAAATCCACAATACCACTAACTACATCATAACTACACTAATTCCATAGTCTAGCTTCCTACAATCAATTTATATCATTTCTTCCAGCCTACTACTAACAAAGTTCTATATGTATTTAAAAATGGCACGGCATGATGGGGAAGTAGCCGAGCAAGGAAATCAGAGAACACAAGAAGGAGGAAGGAAAATTGGAAGAAGCAAAGAAATAAACAATGCAAATTATTTACCTGATAGAAGCTTGTACCAGAGAGGGACAAACAAGGAGATATGAAAACTTATGTGAATGAGGCAAAGTATTTATAGATAAACTTGCGAAATAAAAGGGGGAGATAAATAGGCAGGTTTGAAAACGTAAGAAATAAATGCAAGCGTTGATTTTTGAGTGCATGCGTTTAGGCAAGAGATTTATTTCCAGTTCTTCTTGTTTGAACGCTACACGAAAATTGTGATAAATGCATGCGTTGATTTCTCTTTCCAGTTTTATGTTTGAACGATATCACTCTTTTGGATTTTTTTTTTTTTTTTTTTAGATAGCTTGCGTGATTTATACCAGTTATAATCTAAATTTAAAGCATGCGTTACTGCAAATTTGAACAGATTTGATTGAGGAAGCAAAACTTGAGCTCTTGCGTGATTTATGGTAAGCAATGAAAAAGCTTTTAACTGAAAAGGAAAAAGTAATAAATGCTTACACAAATATTTACTTGATCAATGGTTCGAAAAATTTATTTATTGCAAAACAAACACAGTGGAAACAGAGAGATATAATGGGTATGCGAAAATTTGCAAAGATAGGCAAGATTAAATTTTGAATGCATTTAATTTAGGTGAGAGGAAAAATGGCAATTGGAAGAGTTGATATTTTTGTGGATAAGGCTGCGTGAATAAATGAATACAGTGACATGCTCAAGAAACAAATGGTAAGAGGCAAATGTCAAAATGTTAAAAGAATAAAATTTTGTGTCACGCGCAAAGAAAGGCAAATTTGATTTCCATATTCTTCTAATCAATTAATTCCCCTTTAATTGCCTTTAATTGATTTCAATTGATTACCTTATCCCTTTTAATTACCCTCCTTAATTGATTTCAATTAATTACCATATTACCAATTAATTATCCTCCTTTAATTACATACTCAAATTTGGTTACTAACTTAATTAGTTAATTAACCCTTTTTGTTAATTATCAATCCTGCGACGTCTCACATTAATCCGTCCGCTTTGTAGGCACTGGTAGCCGGACTGGTTACACGGGCAGATTTCTCCTACAAAATGGGGATTAACCTCGTGTCCTCATGCCATTAACCAAAAGAATTAACTTATTTATCTTTCATCAATTTTATTAATTTGCATTAATTATTCAATAAATTAATTCTGGTCAACTACTGAAATTTTACAATTAATTTCTCTATTAATTGTCATAAATTTCTTTTTGAAATATCTATTAATTGTCATCAACTCCATTTTAAAATATCCGTATGTGCCTTTATTCAAGTTTTGAATTGCTAACTAGGAATAAGGTAGATTTATCAAATAAATTGATTGTAAGTTTCATTGTTTTAAATTGCTTAACAATGTTCACTGCTAACATAATTAATATGTCAAAATTGAGAATATTCCACCAACATGATTTGCATGTCATAACCTACCAAATTAACATAATTAATTAACTACTTTAATATGTTATAAATTTTCTCCTTTTCATTATTTTTAGGGAATGGGTATAACAACAGATATTATGATAATATCCAAAACATTTAGTTACCACTCACTTCATTATACATTATAAAAATTTCTTTTTTTTTTCTTCTTCTTAAATTTAGTTACAAAAATCATATTAAATTAACGAGTTTAATTCTCTAAATTAAATATTTAGACAATATTGGTAAACACAATTTATATAAATTATGTTTCTAAAAACAAAAAAATTAAAAGAAATAAATAGCTAAAAACTAGGGCTGTTACATTTTCTATTTGTAGCCGCCTCTTATTATAACCCACGGCCAGAATTTCGTCCCCTTCTCCTCCAATTTCCCTCCAATCCGTCGACATTTACGCAAAGTTGTCAACTACAACATCGAAGAGGGCAAGGAGATCTAGCTAATCAACGGTGGAGATTGGATTTGGAGCAGTGTGGTGGTCGCTAGGGAGCCGCGTGGGATGTGCGTTCAAGCATGAATTCCAAGGCCATAAGGAGGCCGAGCTCCATGATATTGGGCGCGATGGTGGAGTGTGGCAAGGGCTTCGAGGCCATGGTCTCTGATCGCCGACAAGATCGTCGATGGTAGTTGCGTGTATTAGGGCAATAGGCGGCCACGTTGGGTTCGAACCCTGGGCACGAACGAACGTGAGAGAGGAAGAAGGAAGGCACGCTTCAGATCTGAGGTAAAAGGAATGGACGGCTGTGATGGAGATTAGGTTTAATAATAAAAGAAATTGTTAATTGATTATATATTAAAAATTGTATAATGTTTAAAACATTGTATCTCTTTCATACGAGGTCCGTTTTGGACGAAACGAATTGCGTTGGCTTCGTTTTGTCGAGCACTACGCTATGGAGCTGGAGTGGAATCGTTTGGAGCTAGTAAAATTTCGGGTAAAATTAAACGCGCGTTTAATTTTATTCGAAATAAAACGCTGGAACTACATTGAAATCAAGGTGAGTGTTTTATAACGCTCACAACGTACTGAATATCCTTATGGTAGTTAAAAATTGACATTATGAAGTGTTATGATTTTTATTTGTCGTTGTTTGATAAAATTTAATTTACATATAGATTGTCATTTGAATTCACCGTTGAAAATTAAATTGATAGTCAAATTGGAATTAAAATTGAATTGCGATTAAATTACCTGACATTGATAACTATGAAATTGCCGTGAATTGTATTGTCTATTCGATGATTTATTTTGATGGATGCTATTGGTTGATATTTTAATATTTGGATGTTTATTTTCTTATATATATCCTGTTATGCATACATATGACACTGTGATTTGGTTTAAGTGATATATATTCATCCCTGACATTTAATTGAAATAAATAATCACTTGGCCATAGGATAGAAAATTATATACGGACACCGGATTGGCTAATTTAATAATTTTTAAAATCGTCGATTTGAAATTTATTTAAATGTTTTGATTTAAAAGGTATAAATAGAAATCAATTTATAGAAATCGAATTTATCGAAAAAATTGAGTCTGGAAGGTTGAAATAAATTTTGGTTGAAATAAATTGTTAAATAAAAAGTTGAGACTTTGGAATTTAAAATTTGGATATGGAATTTCAAAATTTTATTTGTTTTAAAGATTGAACATTATTTCGAGCTTTGAGTATTACTAAGTAAATGTGATATAAAAATGATATTCTGAAATGGAGCTTGGAATTGAATCATATTTGAATTTGGATTTAAATTTGAATATTGAAGGATAATCTTGTTAAGTGTTATAAATTGATATTTTGGAAAATCAAGCTCCAAATCGATATAAATTGAAATTGAATTAATTGAAGGTGAATGAAGAATTGAATTGATTTGAAGTCAAAGTTGACATTGATTTGAATTGAAATCGAAATTGAATCGGTAGAATGGAAATTGAAATTGATTTGAATTGGGAAGTTATAATTGAAATGGACTGGTTTTGAAGCTGTTTTATTTTGTTTTCCAAATTACTCTGTTATATAAACCATTTTTGAATACTTGAACTGGTTTAATCTATTTTAAATCTACTTAACCCAATTTAAATTATTTAAACTAATTTATCTATTTTAAATCCATTTTAAGATTTTAAGTATTTTAACTATTTTAATTATTTAAAACTACTTTTAAACTACTTAAAACTATTTTCTAAAAATTCAAGCTGGTCAATAAGGTGAAATGTTTATGTTTAAATCTTGAATGTAAATACGAATTGGGTTAAATGAAGTTGCAACCTAAATTGAAATTCGAACTGATTTTGAACTCGAAATTAGATATTGAGGCGAAAAATGATTTTTGAAACGGAATCTTATATTTTGAATAGATATGATGATGTTTGAAATGGATTTGATTTTTGAAGCGAATATGATATTTTGATATCAATTATGAATTGATTGAAATGTAAAAGAGCCACCGATGTAATAATACGTAGTTATTAAAGAGACCGGGATTGGATATGGACATACTCTCTGTCGATACTGAATACCACTTTAATAACTATTATACGCGGAGTGTTGACCCAGAATGAAGTGGATGGTTTGGTGAACGTGTTGATTGAAGAAAGAGAACGATATTGGATGACCCCTAACATGACTAAAACAGGAGCCGCGCCGGGCCATTGCGGTTCGCCACCTCTAGCGGACACACTTCTTCGATACCATATCTATTACCTTTTGTGACTCGATTTGGGTGCACCGGGCCATTGAGGTAGCTGTTGGCTATGCTCAACATCAGTCCGGATCACGCAACTACTAGTATCCTAGTTGGTATCGCCTCATGTACCTTGTCATACTGATTATCCTATTCGCGACCACTACGTTTTATTTTGTGTTATACCTATGGGGTACCCTCTGATAACCACCAGTTTACGGTGGGGTTTACGGTGCTGTATAGACTATGGCATTATAAAAATGTGTTAAGGGGAATTATGGTAACGTCTTAACGCTATTTTAATACTTTTACTTTACTGTAGACATATTATAATAGCGTATTGTACTACATAGTAGGTAGTTTAACGGATCCTTGAGAGATGGAAAATCCCGTAACATCTCTTGAGTTATTGCACGCACGTTGACACTGGATATGAGATGTCAAACCCCGTAAACATCTCTGACGCCGTTACACTCATATTTATTTATGATTGATTTAACTTTCATAAGGATATTTTAGTCCTGACTCGAGTGTTTTGTCTTTTCATTATGCTCGGGTCACACCTGAGTTTTTCAGCTTATTGAAGATCTATTCTGGAGGACGAAGACGAAGATTTGGTATACTATTACTCTTATTATCTTTGCATCATGTTGTCTGCTGCATTATTTTATTTGTTCTGTTGTATATGTATAACTCTGATAAATGTTGTATAAATAATGATCAAAGTATTGTAAACAGCTTCATGAACTGTTTATTTGACTATTATATTTTATCGTTCCGCTGCGAGATTCTGTGTTGTTTCATTTCCTTTATTTCTCTTTCTTTTCTTTTCTTATTTACCCCAATAACCATCTGCCCTTTTGAATGGTTTGGAACTGGCATGTGTATTTGATCGTCGGTTTAAATTGTCCAAAAAGGCGGGTCGTTACAGTTGGTATCAGAGCCAGGTTTAGCGATAACCTTAGCTTTGTGGGGTCTGACTCTTTATAAATAGGGTAGTAATACCCTATGATGAGTCGCCGAATGTATACATATGAGATAGCGTATTTGTTAGTGATATAAAATGTTTTATATTGTGTCGGTTGATTTGTTGAGTGGCTTATGGATTCTGGTCAATACGAGTAATTAACGTCATTGATAGGGATCTCTAAACACTTAAACAGAACAATTCAACATAGTATTGTTTTGAAATTGGGTAAACGAAATAATTTTGCCCTATTATATTTTGTATATAAAGGATTTATTTTCAGAAATTATTGTGACTTATCTAGCTTACCTGGTAGTTAGGAATGATAATATTGGTTGTTATCATTAATTGGGTATTGTGATTTAATAAATAAGGTGAATTACAAAATGAACAATGATAAAACACTTGTGGATTGTTTTAAGAAAAAAATCCTATAAGAATATTTTTAAGGTGACTTATGAATTAAAATAGATTTAAATTGGAAAATATTGAATTTAAGACCCTGAGATTTGAAAAATGGTTCTCAAAGTTTTGAAGAAATATATAGTAATATTAGTTGGAAATTGTTTTTGGAAATATTTTGAAAGGATTTTTAAGAAGGAATGAATTCAGTACCCCTCTCTTATGTCGCTGGAAAATAATTTCGGTGATGACTGCGCAGCATCATCGACGTTCATTTTCGAGTCTCAAAGTGGGAAGACTTCTAAGAAGCTTTGCTTTTCTTCGAAATTATTTTGGGTAAATGGATTTTAGTTTAAACTCCAAAGGTATGATTTGATATATTAAAGATATAAGTGTATATGTTTATTTCAAACAATTTGAAAAGAACCGGACATTTAAATTTCTAAGTTATGTTAATTAGTAATTTTCAAATTATTTGAATGAAATGTGAATAACCAAAATTTATAAAATAAGAGGATTAGGATATCTAAGCTATTGTTTGGGAAAACTTTAATGTTGAAAGTAAAGAGGATTTAAACAAATTAAATTTGTGAACATTCTAATTAAGTAAAATGAAATTCTATAAATTTGTATAATACCAAATTTGCATTCTAATAACATATAATATGACTTACCAAATATTAAGAAGTTGAAATGATGTTTTGGATATGTAATGAGATGTTGTACAAATAAACAGAACCTGAAAATAATTGAAGTATACAAGTAAGGAAAACTCAAAAGGAATTAAAATGTATATAAATGGAAATTTTGGTTGTGACAAAAATGTTATATACTTAAATATAGCATGAAATGATGAATGGATAAATGGAACAAGTAAGTGAACTTAAGAAAGAAGATAAATGAATCGAATTATATCTTTGTAAATTGGTTATAGAAAATAAATATAAATTGCAAAGGGGTTGTAATAATTTTCTGAATTTGTAACCTTTAAGATAACTGTAAACTAATAAAAGTCATTTATGAGAGGTTAGACTTTTATAGGATGATAATAAACTAAAGTGTCGGTTAATAAAATGTTCCACAAATGAATTCGTTATTAACTGAAATTATGAAAATGCAATAAAAGTAAACAAAGGAATTTCTTATAGCTAAGAATCAATTGGAAAATGAAATTGAATTTAATTAAATTATATAGAATGTTTAAAATGAACTTGAGTAGGAAAATTCTAGGATATGATGTTTAAGAAAAGATAATGTTGAAGAATATGCTATGTAAAGAAATGGATATATTAACTGAATAATGGATTGTGAATAATTAATTGTAAAAAAATGAAAGTCAATAAAATAATTTAATAAAGATAAATTGTATAGAAATCTATTGAAAGGTGATACATAAGTTGTATGAGTATTATTTTATTCGCATAACGATTTGATCCAAATTCGAGCATAAAATTTCGAGATGATTTATATCGATCCAAGTTAGGATTCTTCACTCGATTTTCGACGGCGAACCCTAGATATGGATTTTTAATTTGATTTTGGAATTCTCTATCATAGTATATGGCTATGCAAGGAGAGTAACAGTTTCCAATCAAGGAACCAAATCTGAGTCCGCACTAGAGAGTCGTGTGAACGATACTAGTTTGAAAGTGAAATTGTGTGGTCGAATAAGCGATTAGATTGATATTGCTCACGGATGATATATGTACGGCTTACGGACTTAATTAAAGTTAATATTGGAAATTTAAGATGCCAAATATAAAATGATTCTTTTAAAATTATATAACAGGTTATATATATAAAAGAGATAAACCAAATTGAATGTAAAATTAATAATTTGGTTATGTTGGGTATGATTTGGTCGTTATATGATTGTTAGTTGATTGTATATAATTCATTAAGTGTTAATGAAATTGGAAGCTATAAGTCATTGAAATCAAATTGGAAGTTAAATGAATTTAAATAGAATTTAATTTGATTCAAATTGGAAGTGAATTAATGAAAATATAAATTAGTTAATGTTAACTAATTGAATTGAGAATGAATGTTAGTAAAATCCAACGTTAATGAATCAACTGTGATTAAAATTGAAACCCAAGTCAATAAATATTAATGAGAAGTAAATTTATATTGATTGGTTATGGATTTGTTGGATGATAGTTGGATGATAATTGATTTGGTGGATGCATTTGTTGTTTTGTTGCATTTGCTATGTAGGCACATGTAGTTGTTATGTTGCTATATTGTGTATATTGATATTATTTTCATATATGCATGTTTCTCATGGTTTGTTGAGTGTTTAGTAGGTGTGGATTGCGCTTGCTTCGCATTTGGAGCTCATTTCGCGCTATATTAGTCGTATATGCTCGCTAATAATATATAAGGTACATATCTCGGATTACATACCGTACTTTTACACTTTTTCCCTACGGGATGCCTCGTCACTTGATGAGATGTATATTTGTGATATATATACTGTAATTTTTTTTCCGATCGAGCCGCGCAAAGGAGACTCTGCCGAATTTTTTCGTAAATCCGGTGTTAGAAAATTTTTCAAGTTTAAAATTTTTATAACTTGTTTTGATAACTAACTCGTAAACTTCATAGACTAATCGGAGTAGCGTAGTGGAAGCGTAGTTATGACTTTATAAATGGAATTTCATTGTTTTATAAGTTAGTAGCTTTGAATAAAATATATCTAATGTTGAATTCTATACTTAGTTCCTTTTCCCTTCTTTTTTCCTTTTCGGGGACGAAAAGTTTTGAGTGGGGGAGAGTGTAACGACCCGTAAATTTTCGATAATTTAAAATAGCTAATTTAATAAGATTTCGTGATTTAAGGTTAGAAAAAAATTTGTAATTCGTTTGGAATAATAATAACTGGAATGAATTGCGACAATAACTATCCAAATAATTATTTATAGATTGAATGGAGTTCCAATATAATTGAATTAACTCAAATGTTATAACTTGGTTAAGGGAATATATGGAAAAACAAATGTAAATAAGTGAATAAGGATTGTGAATTATTTAGGTAGAAATACAAATTTTAATAGATTGGTTTCGAAGATTTGAATAGTAATAAGTATTGAAAAATAAATGCTACTTAGTGAATGCCTTTGCAACCAATAGTTGGATAGGATAATATATGTTGAATTCATTGGGTATAATAGAGTAATTGATTGATAAGTAAAGTCTATTTAAAAATCAAATAATTGAATATTGAACAGGTAAATTGTTTAAAGTAAATATTTGAAACTTATTGAATAATTGAATAACTGTAAAATGAAAATAGGGTTCCAAGATGTGGATTGGTTTTAAAGGTTAAATTTTATAAGTTCGTTTTGAATATTTCAAAAGATAGTGATTTAAGAATAATCAAATTTGTTTAAATTTAATATTACAAATGTTTGAATAACTAAATTCCGAATTTGATATGATTAATTTTATATTGAAATTTAATATATGAAAATAGAGTGAATAATTGAAATTTGATTTAATATGATTCAAATTGGTTTCCAAAGTGAATGTAAGTTATATTGGGATTATAATAGAGTTAATAAGATTTTAAAATTGGAATTTATTGGATAATTGAATAACGGGTTTAAGATGATTAAAAATGATTTGTAAAATTTTATTTTATCATGTTGAAGTTATAACAATCTTTGTGAACTTTTAAAATCGAATTAAAATGTAATTTGTGAAAATTGAATATTTTATTATTTAATTATCGACTGAAAAATAGCCATTTTTAAAACAGTCTCGGATTTCGACGAAACTAGTTTCATCGGATCCGTAATGTGGAATTATTGTAAGATTTCAAATTTCGTGTCAATCGGATTTACTGTTTGTCCGGAGCAAGCCAAAACGCATAGAAATCGGTTTAATCGATTTAATTTAAAATCGATCGTTTATTTCCGTAACTCGCACATATGATCGAATTAGCTCTCGAAACCTATTCCATTGTGTCCGGAACGTGGGATAAACCCTAAAAAAGCCGGTCACCGCACGTAAATCGGAGTTCGGAAAACCCGGGATGAATAGTGTTCGTTATATTTTCTATAAAAGCACCTACCTAATTCTCATTTGCAAACCAGAAAGAAAACCCTAGGGTTTTCTATTCGTAGCCGCCTCTTATTATAACCCACGGCCAGAATTTCGTCCCCTTCTCCTCCAATTTCCCTCCAATCCGTCGACATTTACGCAAAGTTGTCAACTACAACATCGAAGAGGGCAAGGAGATCTAGCTAATCAACGGTGGAGATTAGATTTGGAGCAGTGTGGTGGTCGCTAAGGAGCCGCATGGGTTGTGCGTTCAAGCACGAATTCCGAGGCCATAAGGAGGCCGAGCTCCATGATATTGGGCGCGATGGTGGAGCGTGGCAAGGGCTTCGAGGCCATGGTCTCTGATCGTCGGCAAGATCGTCGATGGTAGTTGCGTGTATTAGGGCAATAGGCGGCCACGTTCGGTTCGAACCCTGGGCACGAACGAACGTGAGAGAGGAAGAAGGAAGGCACGCTTCAGATCTGAGGTAAAAGGAATGGATGGCTATGATGGAGATTAGGTTTAATAATAAAAGAAATTGTTAATTGATTATATATTAAAGATTGTATAATGTTTAAAACATTGTATCTCTTTCATACGAGGTCCGTTTTGGATGAAACGAATTGCGTTGGCTTCGTTTTGTCGAGCACTACGCTATGGAGCAGGAGTGGAATCGTTTGGAGCTAGTAAAATTTCGGGTAAAATTAAACGCGCGTTTAATTTTATTCGAAATAAAACGCTGGAACTATATTGAAATCAAGGTGAGTGTTTTATAACGCTCACAACGTACTGAATATCTTTATGGTAGTTAAAAATTGACATTATGAAGTGTTATAATTTTTATTTGTCGTTGTTTGATAAAATTTAATTGTCATACAGATTGTCATTTGAATTCACCGTTGAAAATTAAATTGACAGTCAAATTGGAATTAAAATTGAATTGCGATTAAATTACCTGACATTGATAACTATGAAATTGCCGTGAATTGTATTGTCTATTGGATGAATTATTTTGATGGATGCTATTGGTTGATATTTTAATGTTTGGATGTTTATTTGCTTATATATATCCTGTTATGCATACATATGACACTGTGATTTGGTTTAAGTGATATATATTCATCCCTGACATTTAATTGAAATAAATAATCACTTGGCCATAGGACAGAAAATTATATACGGACACCGGATTGGTTAAATTAATAATTTTTGAAATCGTCGATTTGAAATTTATTTAAATGTTTTGATTTAAAAGGTATAAATAGAAATCAATTTATAGAAATCGAATTTATCGAAAAAATTGAGTTTGGAAGGTTGAAATAAATTTTGGTTAAAAGAAATTGTTAAATAAAAAGTTGAGACTTTGGAATTTAAAATTTGGATATGATTGAATTTCGAAAATTTATTTGTTTTAAAGATTGAACATTATTTCGAGCTTTGAGTATTACTAAGTAAAGGTGATATACTGAAATGGAGCTTGGAATTGAATCATATTTAATTTGGATTTAAATTTGAATATTGAAGGATAATCTTGTTAAGTGTTATAAATTGATATTTTGGAAAATCAAGCTCCAAATCGATATAAATTGAAATTGAATTAATTGAAGATGAATGAAGAATTGAATTGATTTGAAGTCAAAGTTGACATTGATTTGAATTGAAATCGAAATTGAATCGGTAGAATGGAACTTGAAATTGATTTGAATTGGGAAGTTATAATTGAAATGGACTGGTTTTGAAGCTGTTTTACTTTATTTTCCAAATTACTCTGTTATATAAACCATTTTTGAATACTTGAACTTAGTTTAATCTATTTTAAATCTACTTAACCCAATTTAAATTATTTAAACTAATTTATCTATTTTAAATCCATTTTAAGATTTTAAGTATTTTAACTATTTTAATTATATAAAACTACTTTTAAACTACTTAAAACTATTTTCTAAAAATTCAAGCTGGTCAATAAGGTGAAATGTTTATGTTTAAATCTTGAATGTAAATACGAATTGGGCTAAATGAAGTTGCAACCTAAATTGAAATTCGAACTGATTTTGAACTCGAAATGAGATATTGAGGCGAAAAATGATTTTTGAAACGGAATCTTATATTTTGAATAGATATGATGATATTTGAAATGGATTTGATTTTTGAAGCGAATATGATATTTTGATATCAATTATGAATTGATTGAAATGTAAAAGAGCCACCGATGTAATAATACATAGTTATTAAAGAGACCGGGATCGGATATGAACATACTCTCTGTCGATACCGAATACCACTTTAATAACTATTATACGCGGAGTGTTGACCCAGAATGAAGTGGATGGTTTGGTGAACGTGTTGATTGAAGAAAGAGAACGATATTGGATGACCCCTGACATGACTAAAACAGGAGCCGCGTCGGGCCATTGAGGTTCGCCACCTCTAGCGGACACACTTCTTCGATACCATATCTATTACCTTTTGTGATTCGATTTGGGTGCACCGGGCCATTGAGGTAGCTGTTGGCTATGCTCAACATCAGTCCAGATCACGCAACTACTAGTATCCTAGTTGGTATCGCCTCATGTACCTTGTCATACTGATTATCCTATTCGCGACCACTACGTTTTGTTTTGTGTTATACCTATGGGGTACCCTCTGATAACCACAGTTTACGGTGGGGTTTACGGTGCTGTATAGACTATGGCATTATAAAAATGTGTTAAGGGGAATTATGGTAACGCCTTAACGCTATTTTAATACTTTTACTTTACTGTAGACATATTATAATAGCGTATTGTACTACATAGTAGATAGTTTAATGGATCCTTGAGAGATGGAAAATCCCGTAACATCTCTTGAGTTATTGCACGCACGTTGACACTGGATATGAGATGTCAAACCCCGTAAACATCTCTAACGCCGTTACACTCATATTTATTTACGATTGATTTAACTTTCATAAGGATATTTTAGTCCTGACTCGAGTGTTTTGTCTTTTCATTACGCTCGGGTCAGACCTGAGTTTTTCAGCTTATTGAAGATCTGTTCTAGAGGACGAAGACGAAGATTTGGTATACTATTACTCTTATTGTCTTTGCATCATGTTGTCTGCTGCATTATTTTATTTGTTCTATTGTATATGTATAACTCTGATAAAGGTTGTATAAATAATGATCAAAGTATTGTAAACAAGCTTCATGAACTGTTTATTTGACTATTATATTTTATCGTTCCGCTGCGAGATTCTGTGTTGTTTCATTTCCTTTATTTCTCTTTCTTTTCTTTTCTTATTTACCCCAATAACCATCTGCCCTTTTGAATGGTTTGGAACCCGCATGTGTATTTGATCGTCGGTGTAAACTGTCCAAAAAGGCGGGTCGTTACAGTAACTCATCAAAGTGCCTTTTCTCATAGAAGTATTTAACCTATGAAAACGACAATTGTTAGAGTTCTTAACCTCCTATGAGTTTGGCATTTGATATACACTTGGTAAGGGATATGTGGTCGTAGAAGCTTTGAGTAGGAGACATACCAACTTGGGAGCTATATTCTTATAGTGGATGCAGCTAGCGTATATTATTTGTTTTGATTTTCGACCTAGACATAAGCTGTAGCCATATGTGTTAGAAAGCTTGACTATTAGACCTACTATGATAGAGTGGATTAGTACTAGTGAAAGGCGTGATGCTAGACTAGCAAAGATTATGATTAAAATTGAGGTTGGAGTAGATTCCAAGGAGATGAAAAAGTACAGACTCAACTAAGATGGCTGGCTCCATAAAAATGGTGCTATTTGTGCCGTATGTAATTGGACCTAGGAATGAGGTGCTATGAGAGTGTCATCATTCGAAATTAACTATACATCCCAAAGGAAATAAAACATATCAATATATGAAGTAGATGTTTGATCGAAAAGGGATGAAGAAAGATGTTGGGAACATTCATTTCGAAGTGTATGAATTATGAGTTTTTAAATTCTGAGCAGAAGAAGGCAAGTGGTTTGCTACAATTGTTTGAGATTCTTCAATGGAAGTGGGAATAGGTATTGATGGATTTCATTGATGGATCGTCGAGGACTAGAGGTGCGTATGTTAGCATTTGGGTCGCAGTCGATATATTGATGAAGAGTACTCAATTCATGCATATGAAGTCTAGTAGGAATGACATCAATCCTAGTTGAGTTGTATGTGAAGTGGATAGTGGAATTATGTAACGGCCCACAAATTAGACACTACAAAGTATTACATTATTTAAAAATGGATTTTTAATAAAAAAGGTGAATTTTGTATCATGTTTAACCGTTGCGAAGGTCTTCCCAAGACGATGGGTTTGATATATAGTTTTGATGCATTTGGAGCTATGGTATGCAAAATAATGATATTACAGTTTTTAAATAGCATACGCAGCTGTTTAAAGACAAACTTGATAAACAACCCTTAACCCAGCCTAATGATTACACAAATGAGGCTAGGAACACTAACCATCACCTCTATCTTCAGTTTCCTTCACTAATCCCAAAGCAATACTCTAATCTCTTTCTAATAAAGGTCTTCTATAATTATCTTCACTAATTACAAAGTAAAAAAATATGCAAATCACAAATCAATTTGAAAATAGGCCTTATGATATGTCGTTTAATATGGTGCAACGACATGAATGCAATGGTAAAGTTCGTTTTTCTACATTCGATTATCTGGTCAGAATACTTGATAGAAGGCGTGGAATCATTGGAAAACCAAAGCCGTAGATTATAATTTTTTAGGTTCAACAGTGAAATAATAACCAGTCAACAATTGTGTGTTACTGCTTCGTAGAGGACGACGAGTAGAGAACATCGATGGTGGCCGACCATTTCAAATCAGCACGGGTTGGATGTGAAAATTCAAAAGTGTCGAATATCTATGGTGGTGGTGCAACACTGTTCGCAGCGGCAGAGGTACCAAGGTGGGGTACCTTTGATAGGCGGCAGCTTGTTGGCCACGGTGGCATGTTTGGATCGGGCAATGGCGGCTCCTAGTGGCATGCGGCAACGATCAAAATCATCGTGGATGGTTTTGAATTAGGTGTGGAAGCGGGAGAAGGTATACAAGGAAGATATGATATGGTACATATTTTATTATATTAATATTAAATTACAAATAAGATTATATATCTTATAATCATAATATCTTATGCATATAGACTCTGATTCACGTGTGATTTCTTTCATTGGACTCATGGCGAAATTCCGAACGATATATCATTGGATTTGCTGAGTTTGGATACCATTGAAAAATGCACGTTGGTAAGAATTATTTAATCAAACTGATTTAAATTTAAATTATAGAATCCATAATTATTGATGAACAATCATACTTATTGATCTTTGTTATGGTTTGTGAATGAATGTTTGGTTATTATAATATTTTGGATGGGTTAGGTCTTAGTTGGATAATTATTGTTCATTTTCATATATTTAGGTGGTTAATTATGATTAATCATTGATTTGAATTAGAAAATATTCAACTGAAATAAAAGGGATTAGCTAAATAAATCATAAATAAGGATATATAAAAAATATATGATGTTTGTAAATAAAAGTCATTTAATGAATTAAATGAAATTACGAAAAAAATTTAATAAGGTTATTATTAATGAAGATTTTGGAAAATTCCTAATAACAAAAGATATATTTTAACTAAAATTAGAAGGTTTATTATTATTTAATAAAATGATATTTTATAAATAATAATATGGTATTTGTGAAAACTATTATTTTTGAGAAAAAAATACGATGTTTGGAGAGATTTGAACTAATGAGATTACAATAAAATATTTTGAAATATATTATTAATTTAGGAAAATTATTATTCTTGAGGTAAATAAAAGATGCTTTTATAATAAATAATAATAAAATGATTTCATACTTGAGAGACAACAATGATCGTAAATACGTTGTTTTGAATGGATGTAGTATGTGATTAATGGTTCACATACAATGTTCGATGATGACAAGATCGTATTTAGATGTGTGCGCGATATTTTGCCATTATTACTATGTGTGTGTAGTATGGTTATATTATTAGTGTCTGTGTGAATAATATAGTGGTTTAGTACATATTTGATTGGTTTATACTTACATTAAAGTTATATTACTAATAGGTGATAATTAGTATATGAGTATATGCGTGTTGTGATTAGCTTACTTGATGCTTGAGGTTGACATTGTATGTTGTCAAATGATTGTAGTATTTACTTACTAAGTGTTCTATTATAGTTGTTACCTCATATTTATAATGATTGGTTGAAATGATTTCACGGGATAGTGTTTCTTGCTTGCATTGATTGCGTTGGTGGTAGTAGTTGCATTGATTGCATTGGTTGCAGTAGTCGCATTGACTACATTGCAGTGATTGCATTAGTTGCGATGGTTGCCTGGATATTATGGTTGTTATGTACAAACAACTATTTGGATGTAGGAGAAGAGCAGGAAATAAAACTACGTGGCCTTGATCCCCTAAACGAGGCCCGTAGGCAGTTTTTTCTTATACAATAGCTATCGAGCCTATGGCTGTATTGTATAGGGTTAGGCATAATCTAAACATAGTTGAAACCTTTTTCCTTTTATTTTATATATATTTGTACAGGTGTGAAGTTGCAGGTAGAAGTAGAAAAGGGAATGGAAAATGGATGCAGGCTATGTCGTGGATAGCTACTTGGCATATTCTTTTATGATATGTTTTACTGTTAATGAGTTAATGATAATTAATGTATTGAGATGTAAATTATTGTGACGACATTGTAAGATAATTGTATTATTAAGTTAATGTAAATTTATATTGATGTTTGACTCCGCTATGAGTTTTTTTATTTTTATAGTTCTAAAAAGTTTCAAATTATAATATAAATGATCCACTATTTGAAATATTGGAAATTATTTGCAACATATTTTGTGGTAATTACCGTGTTTGGGCTGTGTCCATGCTATATTTGAATGAGCTATGCTGATTATCGATTTATGTATATTTTTATTATGCATGCATGTTTGAACCAACCTAAACTTTGTTATGTATTTCCCTTATGGATGATTGCATTTGGATTGCCGACATGCATGTTATATACTATGTTTGGATGCATGATTGAATCAAAATGTTACTACGGTATGTTTTTTTAATTTATTATCATGAATGAATTGTTGTATGTTATGATTAATTGTATTATGCGGGTGTCATGTACTACAATTAAAGATGGTTGTTTTTTATAAATATACTTCCTCGTATTTTATGATTAAATCCATGATGATACTTTATTGATTTAGTCAACGGTTGCATTTGACAAATCACGAGGGCGCAATTCTTTTAGGGGAGAGAATATAATGACTCAATAATTTAACACTGCAAAATATTAAATTAAAATGGATTTTTAATAAAAAGGCTAATAGGGTACCATGTTTATAGCCGTTGCGAAGAACGTTTCGAGACGATCAGTTTGATATATAATTTTGAAGCAGTTGGAGTTACGTTTTATGAAATAGAGACGTTATAGGGTTTAAATAGTGTAGATTGCTACTTCGGGCCAAACCTGATAAACAACCCATAACCTAGCCTAATGACTATATAAATGAGCTTATGGGACCCTAGCCATTACCTCTATCTTTAATTTTCTTTACTAATCTTGTAATCCTCCTCTAATCTCTTTCTAATGATGGTTGTATATAATTATCTTCACCAATTACGAAGAAAAAATGTAAATCACAAATCTGCTCTAAAGTATTCCTTATGATATGTCATTTAATATGGTGCAATTACACAAATGGAGTGGTGAATCATCGGAAAAACCAGAGTCGTCGATTCTAGAGTTTTTGGTTCAATGGTAAAACAACGACCAACCAATGGTCGGGTGGTACAACTGCGTAGAGGACGACAGATAAAGTGGATTCAAGGTGCCTGATCATTTTAGATCGACCTGGGTTGGCCATGAAAATTCAAATACGTCGGTGGTCTATGTTGGCAGCACGACACTGTTCACGGTGACGGAGGTGCCAAGGTGGGGTGCATATATTAGGCGGTGTCATGGTGGCCACAATGGCATGTTTAAATCGGGCAACGATGGCTCTAAGTAGCATGTGGCGACAGTCAAAATCAACATGGATGGGTTTAAATCTGCTGCATAAGGGTAGGAGGTATTATGGGGAAGATACGATATGGTACGCATTTGATTATATTAATTATTAAATTATAAATAAAATCACATATTTTCTAATCACAGTATCTTGTGCATAGAACTCTAATTCACGCATGGTTTCTTCCGTTAGACTTGTGGGGAAATTCCGAACGATATGGCACCGGGTTTACTGAGTTTGGAGACTGATGGAAATGATTTGTTTAATCTAATTAATTGAAATGTAAATCATATATTTTTTAATTATTGATCAAAAATCATATTCATTGATATTTGTTGTGTTCTATGAGTGATTGTTTGGTTATTATAATATTTTTGATGAATTAGGTCATAAATGGATAATTATTGTTGATTGTCGTATTTTTTTTGGTATTTAGTTATAATTAACTATTGATTTGAATTGAAAAATAATTAATTGAAATAAAAAGGATAGAATGGGAAGATTAGGTAAATAAGTGACAAACAAGGATATTTACAGTTTTTATGATGTTAGTAAATAATAGTCATTTAATGAGTTAAATGAAATTATTGGAAAAAATATAATAAGGTTCTTATTTTTGAATTTCTAAGGAAATTCATAAATAATAACGAAAGATATATTTTAACTAAAATTGGAAGATTTATTATTATTATTATTATTATTTAATAAAAGGATATTTTATGAATAATAATATGGTTTTTACGAAAACTACTATTTTTGAGATAAAATACGATTTTTGGTGAGATTTGAAGTAATGAGATTGCAACAAAATATTTTGCAGTATATTATTAATTTGGAAGAACTATTAGAATTTTTGTGATAAATAAAAGTGCTTTTATAATAAACAATAATAAAATGATTTTTTGGGAGTCTCTTTTCTTTGTTGGGAAATTTTTAAAAACTACTCCATCTTCTAGTCAAGCAGATTTCTTTCTTTCTCCCTTTTATTAAAAAAAATTCTATGATAAATGCAGTTCAGTGCTTACTAATTTTATAGGTGTTGTACAAATACTACATTCAGAAAAAATTTGCACCTTCGCTTTCACTTCCTTTCATTCATCTTTTCTTCGTCCTCACGACTTCTCAACAGCGACTGCCTTAATCATTTCGACACCGCTACCGCCACCAACCTTTTAGTGCCACTATGTTGATTCTACTCCAATGAATTAATCAACGTTGACAATGAAACGTAGCATCACCTTGAATTCAATCACCTTTAGTCATCACTTCCCAAGATTCAACCTTGAATCTTCATTTTAGATCTATGTTATCAGAGGTAGGTCACCTCCATAGACCTGACACCACCTCCACCTTGATTGGTTCTGCCATCCCCGGTCCCTTTGTATGCTCAAAATCCAACCATGCCCTCCTTCGTCATGGCCATCCCTTATCTCAAAGTTATGAGAAATTTCAAACACAACTTTTGGGTGGAGATTGTGAAGGGAAGATGCAAATTCATTTGCTTGGACTATAAAGATTAATTAATGGCTCGAACATTGATCAAGACGCTTTCAAGAAGTCTTCATCGAATGCTTTCCGATATCCAATGATATAGCGATCCTGCAAGGAGAAGGTTCATGTCGCTCTAGATGAAACATCCCACCTCTATACCCATACTATCCTAGAGTATTACAGAGCAATACTATCAGGAGCAATACTATCAGATAATATTGTGAATGAGGCCATAAGGGGTATGCACATGAATATTCCTTTAGACTAATACTGGTACGTATTGAAACATCAAATGAATATATCATTAATGGGTATATAGTATAGGTACAAAGCTATAAGCACGTGGGCCTCCTGGATAGAACAATACATAATATATAGTAAATAATAGAGAATACAAAGTTAGTTATGCATCGATAATATATAATATATGATACAATATTGTCACAAGGATACAATACATTTCAAATGTCAACTATCTCAATTTAATGTAATGAACAATCAATATATAACTCGGTGTAACATACACATACATACATACATGTATGTATGTATGTATACATACAGATATATGCAAATGGTTCTTTATTAATGGCATATATGAACCGAACAGAGAGTTTACCTGCTTGAAAATCCTTATCTTTGTAATAAGCAAAAAAAGTGCAGCGCCCTCTATTTCACAACTCAGGTACTTTACCATACAACACCATAAATAAACAAATACAAAACACAGTTCGGCCTAATTTTTTGAACACCTCCACTACCAGAAAGCTACCCGACCAGCCCGCTTACAAAACAACATAGCCCTAAATTCAATGTCACAAACTCATCCAGGGTCACTCAGCGCTGTTCCCTAATGTTTCAACAGATCTCGTTCTTCAATGGAAACTCGTTTATGACATTAGCAGAGTTAGAGACGCACACCTATCTCTATTAACTTAAATCTCAAAGTCCTTGAGGAGGACTTCGTCTCAAATCGGCGATCAAGTCCTAAAACGCCGATGTGGCGGCACATCTATTGACTCGTAATTCTCTGCTGTAGGTTACGCTCCGACTCTAGAGGCAGATCGTGCTTGGTCCAATATAGAATCCCATAGATAAGTACTGTAGGCGCACGTAGAGAATAGATGATCATGATTTTCATTCTGCTCTTTTACATAAATCGCATCGCATTTGTATGTCCAGCTCCCAATTCGAAAATCGATCTTATGTAGGCAATCTACCCAAATAAGCCGTGTAAGCCGTATATGCAAAATTACGAGCAGTAGTTTTGTGCCAGATGAGTTGGAAATCCTTGTTAATTTTTTGAATGTTGTCTAATATTACCCCAGACCTTTGAAAACTTAAACTTATTGCATTGCAGAATCAACAAATGCTCTTGTAATTGGTTCGTAGATACCTTACTTGATCAGTATTTGATGCCACTTCTCTAGTTTCTGCTAATAAATTAGGCGGCAATCTGTTATCTCCAATTATAAGATTGACTGTGAAATTTGTACTGCTACATATGCATTCTGCTCCAACTAAGTAGATCCGCCAATGATTTGTGGTTGATCCAAGGATCACACCACAGAGAGGTGGTTTCCCTATAACAATCACTCTAGTCATAATTTTGCATGAAATATCTCGCTGCCTTAAAATATATTTCATAGCACCGGAGTGATTGTTGTTTATAGGCATCACCTAGAAATTATCCCTTATAAAATATTTGGCCTTCATCCACTTGCTCCACAAGCAGTCCTTGGTTAAGAGATTGCATAGTAATTTAATTCTCGTCGTGGTATCTAAATCTAAAAATTTACGTAGCTATGCACCCCCTTCCAATTTTGGTTTGCACATAGTATCCCATGATATTCTATACAATTTCCCACTTCAAAAGAAATCGGCACACGTTTGATCAATTTTATTAAGCGGTTGTAATGGTAAATGATAGATAAGCAACCAATACATATCGGTTGGAGTAATTGTACTATGAATTAACTCAGTTCTTCCTGCTATTGTTAGTAACTGACTATCCCATCCTTCTAATTTACTGCTTATCTTACTTAACAAGGATAAACAGTAAGCGGCATGAACATGATTTGAAGTTTGGGAAACACCGAGATATTTGATTGGTAATGAATGCTCATTAATGTGTAAGATGTTAGAGATTTCCAACTTTTGAGTTGGTCCTGCACTAAATTTTTTTTTAGATTTTGTCTGGATATTTCTGGGAAAAAAGCGTTAACTTTACCATTAAATAAAGATTGACAAAAGGAGGTAGCCTCTTTTTTAATAGCAGTGTTGTCATAAATATAATCTCCTTGAGCACCAAGCAAAGCTTGAATTTCATTTCTATGTCGTCGCAGTGACATTTTAGCATGGAAGAATTTTGAATTAGTGTCTCCTTGTTGCAACCAAAGCACCTTGCTTTGTTGTTTTAAGAACCATTGTTTCCTTTGAAGTTGCTCAGTTTGTTACAGACTTTTAAGATGCGTAGTTTCAAAAAGGGCTTCATTTTTTGGATTTTGATCCCTTTGATAAAAGACCTCATTAAATTCTTCCAGTAATTTATTGATGGAGTTCTCTTTAGGTCTTACCGGATTCCATGCCTTAAGTTTGTGCTTTATTTCTTGTAGTTTATAAAAAGTTTTTGACTTGCTATCCCCCATGTTACGGTGGAAAATCCCTATGTGATGCATTGGGTATAGCCTTATAATTAACACCAACTGTTCACATTTCTAAAAGGCAAACATTTTCGCTATTGGTTCTTTTTACTAAAGCTGATTAGAATAGGGATGTGATCACTAATCACCGTGGTTTGCACCCCTTCATACAAGAGTCAACCAAACCACACTTTAATAGGTAGTTTTTAAAGATATTTAAATAGGTAAAGGGTATAGGCAGTCCTCCTTTTTTTAAAATCTCCTATGACAATCCAAGGCAACCCTGTAGTTGAAGCTTCGAGGCGAAGTAAATCCCAAAATCTCAACTGCTTCGTAAAAGAGTTACTAGCATAGACCAAAGTACAATTGCATTGAAGCCCTCCTTTATTAGAGATTAGGATAGTAATATGCTGCCGGGACTTAGTGATAATATCATAGGTCAAACTGCTGTGTTAAACAAGACTAGGATTCTTCCTATACTACCAATGTCGTTATTATTAAGCATACTCCATTGTGGAAGTTAGACTTTTAAGTTAGCAATGGATTCAGTATTTAGTTTATTCTCGGCTAAGCTTAATATGGTAAGCTTGTAAGAATTGAGAAGTGTGAATACTTGACTAATTTTGTCCTTAGTATTCATACCTCTTATATTCCACATCATAAAATTCATTTACCCACCATAGTGCTTCTTGTAACTCTTTTAGGACGAGCAATAGTTGAATATTTTGGTTTTAAAGTTGCCTGAAGCTTCTTCTTATGGTTGGGGTTTGTCATAAGCATGGAGGGAACATCAATATCACATTTATCTTTATTGTCAACTTCCTGAATTTTATCTCCAATCTGGCTTATAAAGTGCTCTATATTTTCCACCGAGCTTTCGTCATTGTTGCCCGAGCTGATGTCCACTTTGTTATCACGGTCCTGAACAGTATTTATCAGATTTTCATCTACACATTAATGCGTTTATGCTTGTTTCAGGAACATGTGGGCCAATCTCCGTGGACTCCTATAGAACATCGAACATGTTCTGGTCTGGTAAAATATGGTGATCCATAGTCTTGGCCCGATGTTGGATAGGATACACACACGCACAAACAGACACACACAAAGAATCAGTGTCATACTAATTTCATACAATATTCCTAATATATGTCTCCTTTAAGCCCACTAAAACATATGCTGGTCACATCGTCACTGTATCTAAAATTTCTTAGACTGACCCAAGTATTACATAAATAACACATAGGTCACATTACGTCTAATCAAGAATCCACAAACAAGGAATAACTATATAATATCACAATCAGACATACTCAAATCATCAGATGACATGTCCACATATGTATATAAATATAGAAATGTATGCCTGAAATAAATGTATAATATCATAGGTAAACATCAAGGCATCATGTCCCCCGAATAACTCAAATCCATATGAAACAACCAACTCTGATATTAAAAATTATCACCACCCATATGGAAACACATCAAATCAGAAATCATAGAATAAACATAAATAGGTGAATCGTACATATCCAAAAATATCAATAAATGAGATATCACTAAGTATAATCAGGCTAACACGAAGCATTATCACCAATATATATATATATATATATATATATATATATATATATATATATATGTATATATGTATAAGATATAGGATAGGATTGGCCGCCTATCAATATAAATGAGAATCCACTATACTTTTTTCATATTTCACACGTATAATCTCTTCTTCTCATATACAAACCATCAGAAAGTATCATGATAGGATATGACTGTACGATAGACCTATAGTCCCAAGTAGAGCCATATATAACACTACGTTGGTCAATAAACCCATAACCATACGCAAGTGATGTGTTTCAATAGTATATGCCAATCTACTACTCTGTTAGTACTAGAAGGATGATAGCAATAAGCAAGTCCAAGAGACAATAAGTCTATACAATCTTAGTTACCATCATGGATCGTGACACGTATCCACCATTGTGCTCATCAACATGAGGACTTAATAGTCACGTCTTCTCTAGCCCCTATAGGTAACGGAATGATGGCCTTGATACAGGGACATACACACTAAGCGAAAGCACTAAACTATATGTATATATATGGTGTTACAGATCTGTGGTGTGACCCCACGATTATGCTATTAGGGTAGATTCTAGACATCTAGTCCTCTCCAACACACATAATAGAAGTACATAATAATAGTGGCATGTAGAACTACTACATATAGAAATGAAGTCTTAGTCTTTGTTACGCATAGAGCCCTACTCCCTGAATATACGCATAGAGCCATACTCATCACTACGTGTATCACCTCACACTATCTATTCTATTCTCGCCATGTAGGTGTCGTCTACTTACAATGAATAATCGAATAAATATCACAACTGTGTTGCATATTACTGATGATACTAAAACATTTACTTGCTGCTTATAAACTCTACTCAAATTGCCAAATGTTCTGTATAACGAATACAAAGAATAACTGGAAAAATATTACCGATTACCCCATCCAAAATGCTATTATAACCGTTTATTCAGATTTCTTGCCACGCAGAATTAAATACAATAAATCATATTAAGGATGTCACCACCATATCATCTTAAATCATCAATCAAATCCATATCAACAGTGAATCACTCATAATACTGGAATCAATATAGAGAAGATGAGAAATCAAAAAATATTGGAAGATCAAACATAAATACATTTATATCTTACTTTGATAATTCACAAGTTATCATATCATTAGGTAATATACTCTTTTAAAATACCAAAGACGTTAATTATAAAATCTACCATAATTTTGCAGACTCTAAATAATTAATTAAAACGAAACATAAAATTTACTATTCAATAATCTATTAATCTCTAATCCTTTTACACATTCAAATATTCATTAAATAATCGTTAATATACTCAGAAAATTCATATACCGCTTTTGAAATCCCAAAAATAATTTACAAATCTAAACATGAAATATAATGATTATTTCATAATTTTCTATAACTAAATATTATTTTAAATAATTTTAAAACATCTGAATAAAATTAATATATTCATACTCAAATAACTACCTCTTCCAAAACTTGAGTTATATATTAGAATTTCAGAAACTATTCTTTGGAGACCCTCAACCGATAATAATTACTTATTTCTAAATAATATATATATATATATATATATATATATATATATATCGAATAAACAATTCAAAATAATATATATTTCCTTAAAGCAATTAATAACTTTTAAATGATAGAAAGTTTTATTTCCCAATTTTAAAATAAAATTTACTTCATATACTTGTACATCTAAATTATCCACACCACAACGTTTAGTAACATAGAGAAAATATCAAATGGATACTAATATGCTTTTAGGATTTAATTGAATATTTGCATAATTTTAAAATATATAAAAACAGTAATAATTCAGTATTAGAACTTCAATTAAATTTTTTAACTAAGTTACTTCAAAAACACTTCAAATATTAATTTAATTACATTTCTCATTTTTTTAGAATATTTATACACAAATGATTTACAACAATCATTTAATTTATTCTTTTATTAATTAATTTATTTAAACTAATAAATATTATATTTATAAACTTTTATATAAACTTTCTCAAATCCATTTTAGTTACTTTATTTAATTGTAATTTTCTTACATTTAGTTTATTGTATTTTTATTCTAAATTTTAATTTTAATTGTATATTTGTTTTGATTTTAATTTTTTTAAAGAATACACGGCCACGATCGACCGGTCACGATCGACCAATTGACCTAGACGGCCGACCTATGCATGATGTATTTCTAGCGATTACGATCAAATTTTCAATCGAATTCAATCCAATTTCCACATAATTCTCATCGGTTTTGATGCAAATACGTTACGTATATATAGGAGAAATCCAAACACATAGAATATACAAGAATTAACTTGAATAAGGCATACATTCGTGAGTGAAAACTCGCATGTACACGTTATGTCTTCTTCCTCTTCCTCTATATGCATGCATACACACATCAGCGTCTCTTAGCAATGCAACCTTATTCACTTCCCACCATAGACACACGACGATGCAAGAAATCACATACTCAAATTTGGTAATTTATATTAATCTACATGATTTATTCTTGATTTTAAAAGTGAAAAAGTTTTACTGGTTTGTGTATTATGGAAGAAGAAGTATACATGGGGTGAAAAAAGTACGAACGAATGAGGAAAAATCGAGAGAGAGAAATCTGGAAACAAACTTGGGCCATAAAGACTTAGGCTTGGGCTTTAATCAAAATAAGTAAATATATAAAAAAAAATATTTTATTTTTAAAACTAAATTCTATTGATTTAAATAAATACAAATTCCTTTTTAAAATCATTTTATCAAAAATCAATATTATATTTCAAACACATCACATTTATAATTTATTATTTTCATATTTTAAACTTATTTCAATTTTAATTATCATATTTTCATAATTTAAATTCTTTTATTAAATAATCACTAAACCAATTTATCAAATAAATCTACAAATTCTATTTTAATCGACTAAATTAATATTTTAATCTTTAATTAATTTCGATTTAAAATTCGGATTGTTACAGACTTCCCCTCTTGACAAAATTACGTCCTTGCAATTTCCCATAAGGAAGAATCTATAACAAACCCATTATACTAAACTTAATATTTACATTAATCTTCCGTTGTTAAATATCAAACATTCACCGAATGTAAAACTTACTTTTCAAAATTACAGTATACTTTATTTAAATAATTCTGTCTTCCATTGTATCACATGTATACATTTTTCAAAATTCCATTTCATTACAACTTGATTTCAATTTAAATTCATATTTTCTATTGAATACTATTTAAAGTATTTTTAACAAAAACCAATATCTAATCAACAAATATCTTACTAATTCCCATTTCTCTATTTGATAAAGATAATTTTCAATATTTTTCTTAATTTTTAAACATTTGATTATAAACTATGTTATATTAAAACACTATTTTGAAAACTCTTTTCATAATTTATGTATAAATATTTAACACTCTTTAAATTAACACATGGAGGGAAGTTTTAACCTTATTCTTTAAAATTTAACATTTAAAAATTAATTCTCCCTTGCTATTCAAAATAACTCTCAATTGAATAAACTATTAAATTTCATAAACTTTTATACTCTTCAAAATCTTTATTTCCAAAATCTCTTTTATATCCATAAGTAAAATTGTCAAAACTGACAAGCACCTTTGTCCAAGTGGTTAATTGATTAGGCTTTGGTGCAGAATGTCACAAGTTCGAAACTTGCTTTCGAACGCTTATTCGACATGGGATATGTTGTCCCAATGATTTGTTGTATATAAAGTACTAGTTCAAAAAAAAATTGTCAAAACTCATGTTTTATCCAATTTCAAAAATCAAATATTTCACTCTTTATTATTTAGCTTTTTCTTCAAATATTTAATAGTAATAATCTTTATAATAATCAAAATTCCCAAAAAAATTATAACAAATTTCCAAATTTATTTTAATTTTACAATGTCATTACTCATATTTATACACTTTAGATCATTTATTGCATCATATTTTAGCATTTCAAAATATTAATTAAACTTCACTTAATTGTACAGAAATATTATACACATTCATTAGTGAATCAATACTTTCCATATTTCAAAATAATAAAGGTGTAAATTATACTCTTACTTGCATTCAAAACCCCAAACTCAATAATATTTACACCTCTTTGATTTTCATCAATATATCGAAACATATAAAATATTTTTTATAATAAGTTTTCCAAAATAATAAATATAACTCTTATTCTCAAAACCCTTTTCAAAAAATTTCCTAAACTATTATTTTACGTATTCAAGGCCTTCCAAACTATTTTTACTTTACTCAAAATGTTTTATCTTCCAAAGTATATATATATTATATCCAAATGTCTCTTTCTAGTGTTTAGGAATCCTTATCGATAATGTTGGCCAAGTGCATCAACCATAATTCTTAACCCATTCATCGGACAAATTAACAAAATTTCTATTCAAATATGTCCATAAGTATCACTTTTAGAAATTATTTAATGTACTTATTCAATAAACCTTTTACTAATTCACTTTATTTCCACAAGTACGGTATATTTCCGAAAGATTACTCTTTATACTTAATTTCCAAAATCATCTAATAAAAACTATATTTGAAAATATAAAATTCTTTACTTTTATCAAATCTTTAGTAACTTCAACAAAAAATTCCAAACTACCTTTAACACACATAAATTTCAAAAATTAATCCAATACCAGTAATTTCAAATAGCCAAACAGACATAAGAAACCAAAATAGATGTACTCGGTGGAAACTAATAAATGGATTTTTCCACTGCGTACATTGATCAAAATCAATTAAAACATGACTACATAATACCAAGCCATATCATAATAACATACCACTAAATTTCTCAAAACCATAAATACAAGTGCTACTGGTTGGACTAACCCCTGTCATCCTTGCTACTCTAACCATTTTATACTTCATACTTAAAGGAAAAGAAATTATTTATATATTCAATTACATATATTTTGTAAAATTACAAATACATCCCTTGATGATTACCCCAATAATCTTCCTATATGTATATATACTATCACTTATTATAGAAAATTATGAAACACAACCAAGGGTTAGGGACTCTAAGTGCCATCTAAGTTCTCGACTCATGTCTTTGGTATATGATGTATTGTTCTAAACCTTGCTATGATTCCAAATGAAACACCCCACATCTATACCTATATTATCCAAGAGTATTACAGAGTAATACAGTCAAATAATATGGAGAATACTACCATAAAAGGTACATCTGTGAATATTCACTTGGACTAACACGGATATGTATTAAAACATCAAATAAATATCTCACCAATTCATACATAGTATCAGTATAAAGCAATGCGCACGTGAGCCTCCAAGATAGAACAATACACAGTATACAGTAAATAATAGAGAACACAGAGTCAGAATCATAGTGATAACATATAATATATGATATAATACTGTCATAAGGATACACTACATCTTAAATGTTAACTATCTAAATATAATGTGATGAACAATCAATATACAACTCAGCGTCATATATATGTACATGTGTGTGTATAGAATCAATGCCATCCTAATATCATACAATAATCCTAATATATATCTCCTCTAAGTCCACTAAAACATATGTTGTTAACATTGTCTCTATACCTGGAATGTCTTGGACTAACCCCAGTATTACATAAATAATTACCGGATTGGACTATGCCTAATCAAAAATCCACAATAAGGGTAATATAATGTAAAAAAAACTATGACTGTGTAATACCACAAACAAAGATACTCAAATCATCAAATGGTATGTCAACATATGTATATAAATATAGAAATGTATACCTGAAATAAATGTAGAGTATCATAGGTAAACATCAAGGCATCACGTCTCCGGAAGAACAATCCATATGAAACAAACAACTCCAATACTGAAAAATGTCATCACCCATATGGAAAAACATCAATTAGAAATTACAAAATAAACATAAGTCGGTGAATCATACATATCCAAAAATAATAACAAACAAGACATCATCAAGTATAATTAAGCTAGCATGAAGCATTGCCAAATATATCTCTCTATCTCGATAAAACATCATCATCAATATATATATATATATATATATATATATATATATATATATATAAGATATAGGATATGATAGGCTACCTATCAGTATAAATGAGAATCCACTATACTATGGTCATATGTCAAAGGTATAATCTCATCATCTCATATATAAACTATCTGAAAGGATCGTAATGGGATGTGACTGTACGACATACATGTAATCCAAAGTAGAGCCATATATATAACACTAAGTGGGTCAACAAACCCATAACTATACTCAAGTGAGGCGTATCAATAGTATATTCCAATTTACTACTCTGTTAGTACCATAAGAAAGACTAATGGCACTAAGCAAGCTCCAGAGACACTAAGTCTTTACAGTCTTAATTAACATCATGGGTAGTCACACGAATCCTTTGGTGTGCCCGTCAACGCAAGGACTCAATATTCATGTCCTACTCTAGCCCTATAGGAAACAGACTGTTGGCATTGAAACAAGAGCATACACACTAACCTGAAGGCACTAACGCACTAAGTTATATATATATATGGTGTCATGGATCATGGGTGCGACCCTACGATCAGGTCACTGGGGTGGATTCTAGCCATCTAGTCCTCTCTAACACATATAATAGGAGTACATCGTAATAGTGGCATATAGAGCTAATACGTATAGGCACAAAATTTTGGACCTCCTTAGGCATAGAGCCGTACTCACTGAATATAGGTAAAGAGCCATACTCATCACTACGAGTATCACCTCACACTTTTTACTCTATTCCCGTTATGTGACTGCCATCTACTTACATTGAATAACCGAATAAATATCACAACAGTGTCTCATACCATTGTGTGATACTCAAATATTTACTCACTTCTTATAAACTCCACTCATACTGCTCACTGTTCTATATATCGAGTACAAACTATAACCAGAGAAATATTACCGAATGCCCTATTCCAAATGGTATTTAACTCCATTTATTAAGATTTCTTATCATATAGAATTAGATACAATAAAATCATATCGGCGAAGTCACCATCATATCATCTTAAATCATTAGTCAAATCCATACCAACGGTGAATCACTAATAACACTAGAATCAATGTAGAGAAGATGAGAAATATTTTTTTTGGAAAAGTAAACATAAATACCTTTTTATTTCACTTTGATAATTCACAAGTAATAATATCATTAGGTAATATACTCTTTTAAAATACCAAAGATGTCAATTATAAAATCTACCTTGTTTTTTCATAAATTTTAGACTCTAAATAATTAATTAGAATGAAATATAAAATTTACTATTTAATAATCTGTAATCTCTCATCCTTTTGCACATTCCAATATTAATTAAATAACCATCGATATACTCAGAAAATTCATATACTACTTTTGAAATCCCAAAAATAGTTTACAAAGCTAAATATGACATATAATAATTATTTCGTAATTTTATATAACTAAATATTATTTTAAATAATTTTGAAACATCTAAATCAAATTAATGTATTATAATCAAATAACTACTTTTTCTAAAACATGAGTTATATATATTAGAATTTCAGAAACTATACTTTGGAAACCCTTAATTGATAATAATTACTTACTTCTAAATAATATATATATATATATATATATATATATATATATTGCATAAACAATCTAAACCAAAATATATTTCCTTAAAGCAATTAATAAATTTTAAATGATAGAAAGTTTTATTTAAGCTTTCCTCACCTGCATGACTAACCTCTATCTTACTCACGGATATTCCTCAAAGGGTTGTAACACTTGTCCTCAAAGATACCTTGTAATTTCTAAAAGGGATCGATGTACTGCAAATGCACACCTCTTTATTACTTACCAAAACCATAATGAACCATTACCAATTACTACACAATGATAGGAGGATTCAATCAGAACCGAATTTTCATGGAACCATCAAAGCTACAAATGAACCCCCGCTCCTCAAGGGGCCTTCATGGAAGTTAAGGAGATTCCGAGCACCCACAAAGAAGAGCAGCAAGAGGATAAATATTCAAAAGGAAGAAGAAGAGAACGAAGAAGAAGAGGAGGAAGGTAAAGAAGTTGACGGCGTAAATGAAGACGAGTCATTCAGGTAAACTTCTCCTAATGGCACTCAAGTTACTCTTCCCCCCCAGTCTCGATGTCCCATCATCAGACTTTACTGCCATCACTAGAACCACAATAAGACCCTACTGGAGAATTAACCCCTACGGGCTTAGTCGGTGCCATCTTCAGTTCGCTAAGCAACATTGGAAGCATCCCAACGTTCATTGCAACCGATCTCAAATTTGACGATATTCTAACCTCCGACCCTTCAAACTTTAACTTCACTCTGATGGGCTTGCCCTTTCAATCTAAAGGGAAGGAAACTCCATCCCTACAACCCTAAGAGCATGGTCTGTAGATTACTTAGTACATGCTAGCACTTCCCTACACATCTTTAAGGAACACGAGCTCAATCTTTATGTACTCATTTTTAATCCAATTTCATCAATTCTAATCCAATTCATTCTTCTTATCAATTACAATAGGAAAAAAAAACCGACATGATAAAGTTTGCCAAGGCACTGGTTATCATCACTCTAAGCCACAGGGGAGTTCATAGCCAAACCAAAACCCTTATCAGGAATCTGATTGTGAAAGGGCAAGGGGGAAAGAAAGAGAATGGCATGAGGACGAAGAGATGCGCTCATGCTTTGATGATCCCAGAAACTCTTACGACCACTCTAGGTCCTAAAGAAATTTAGAGTCCTCATGTCAAAGGAATTCCCCTACTCAACATCCTTAGGATTGCTAGCTTTCTCAGTCTAACATTCCTCCATTTTCTTAAGGCCTAACAACCTAAATAGCTTCAGTTCACTTTTCCCATAAATATAAACCTCTGATCAGACCGCTCCACATCCTTCTCCTTAAGCCTCATCTCTTGCACCTACTACTAAGATGTGTTCGTTAACGGAAATTCTATCGGTTTAGAAAACCGTCGAACGAATTTTGAAATAAAAATAACCGCAAGCGTACGATGTACGAATGTAGCACGTGGCGAATACGGGTCGATCCGCTGGGAATTGATGATTTTAAAAATCTATTCAATCAAATTAAACCAAGGTTGAAGAGAATGTTAAACTAGAAAAGAAGAAAAACAAGAAAAAGAAAATTGATAAAAATATGAGTGTTAAGACAATTTAGAGGCAATTTTCACTCTCTAGATCATATAAGTCAACAAAATGAAGTTATGATCTCTCTTTTCGTGTCATTAGTGAGTTAGTTGATGTGCTTATCATAAGTATGGTATATTTGTGCTATTAATTAGCTCAATATAAACCATCAAACTATAACACAACAACTAATACACTTTTAAATCTCATAAAATATGACAACAAAGTTGAAAGAAAAATCTATTTTAAGCATGGCATATTAACTATTAATTAGAAATATAAGCCATCAAATTTAAATTTCAACAATCACTTCTTTTCCTTAATCATATGTAGATGAAGAGGCAATTTGTGTTTTGTTTGTTTAAGTATAGCCTATTTTTTATAAACAACATAGACTATCAAATTCAAAGCTAAACAACATCATCAAACCACTACAATCATTCTCATTAAGCACAAAAAGAGAGCATAAATATCAAATTAAGTTGAAGCTACATGATTAGAGAGCTTCATTACCCCTAAATTGAAGGGGTTTAGCCTCTCATATTTGTTATCATATGAACAAATGCAGCTTGTAACATGAGAGAAAAAGAACAAGAAAAAGAAAGCAAGATAAAGAAAAACTATTCTACGTGCATGAAAAAATAAATCTACACTACAACATGAAAGTAAATAAGTATGAAAAGGAAAAGAACATGTATTGAAGTTGCATAAAAAAAATTACATAAAAGAGAAATGTCTAAGTAGCCATGAAAAGAAAGAAGAGAGCTTAGTTTTATTTTGAGCCTAAAACTAACTAAAGAGAGACTAAGTAAGAGGGTAAATTACATGAAATATAAGGGGTTATTTATACATGCATGAAACCCTAATCAATAATTTACGGAATGACCAAACTACCCTTGAGGAAGTGTGGAGGCCAAGTATTCATTAGCTTCTACTAATCATCACTTAAGTGTACATGAAGCCATTAATTCCATAAGCATGTGCATTAGCCTCTAATTTGTACATTAAGGTGGTGGGTAGGTGGGGTCCTCCATGATCTTCACTTTGAATTATTTCCATCTTCATTCCTTTATATTCTTGTTGTGCATGCATGTGTCTTAATGAAACCACTCATATTTGAGATCAAATTCCTACACAAATATATATTAATTTTCAATTAATTTTTCTCAAAGAAATATATGCATACAAATGACCGTTTTGCCCCTATATGAAGTGGATATGTGACAATCTGGAATTAATATGGATTTTGGTTAAAATATGTTAAAATACACATTATGATCATTTATTTAATTTAAATAGATTAAATATGGTGGTAAAAATATGCACATTTTATGTGCACATCAAATACCCCAACACTTATCTTTTTATTCTTCCTCGCATAAAGAAAGACTAAGATAAATCCGTTTTCGTAGGTAGCACGATTGCATTGAGCATATGCAACAAGTCGTTAAACCTCTGGGTGTCTCCAGTAGGACGAGTGTTGTCTTGTGAGGGTTTTCAGCGGATACTACCCACAAAATCCAAATGCAAGATGAAAACATTTAAAAAATGCAAGGTTTATTTATAAAGAGATGAATGCGAGTTTTTGAAATATTTACAAATGAAGGATTTATTTTTAAGTCGACACAAATAAGTTAAATATAGGTTTTGGTCATTATCTTGAGATTTAAGTCATTTACTCGTCAAAATTTCCAATAAAAATCAAGTTATCATAACAAATAGACAATAGTTTAACTCGTTGTTTTGGTTAATAACACATTGTAACTATGAAATGGATCCTTAGTTGATTATCAAAGTTTATCAAAGTGGTATTTTCATTTCTTCTGAATAACAAATCAAATCAAATAAGTTAAAAAATAGTGCAAGGATTTCAATTGCTTACTCTCTCTTATTTTTTGCAAGAAAAATTACACACCCAGCTCAGGTAAACTGAGGCCAGATATACCACCCATGCGCTGCCTTTCGGGCTTATGTGAGGGAAGTACAGAGCATGGCGAGTGTACACACTTTCGTGCATACACCTATCGACCGTAGGTGGTTTTTATTAAGTTTTTTTTACATGTGTTCCATACATGCATAACCATGAGGACTTTTAAATGAGTATGAAAGCATATAATCAAAGATTCCAAGTAATTCACCCATGCATAACCGTAAGGACTTTTAAATGAGAGTGAATAATTTGGATGTTATTATTATTTTTATTTTTAAGAGAGAGAGAGTTTTGCAAAATCATCTTAGCACCACTTAACTTAGAAGACAAAAAAAATGTTATATCATTTACTTTAAATCAACCACTTTTTAAAACAAAGATTTTCAATTAGGATGTACTTCATAATTAACACGTATGAATCTTTCTATATACTAGTTATACCATTGTTATATATAATCAAACTTCATTTTTATTTTTGTTAAGACAAATAAATTTTCAAAGATTTCAATTTAATAAACCAAAACCATATATTTATCCTATAATGTTTCTTTAAAAATAAATCAAAAGAAAATATGTTTTTGGGATTTTTTATTTCTTTTGAGTTTTTTAAAAGGAAAAGCAAAAATAAACCATGAAAATAAAAATAAAAAATGAAGATGGATATCCTCCACACTTGATTTTGACTGTGTCCCCACAGTCAACCCAAGTGGAAGGAGAAAAAATAAAATAAAATTTTTATATTTACATGAAAGATTATTATTTACAAGAAATGAGAAAGTATACGGTCAAAAAGTAAATGAAACGGTCTTCTAAAGGCCGATTCATTTGTCTTCTTAAATGTGCGAGACACAGCTTAAGCACGAAAAACCAAATCGTAAAAGATTTTGAAGTTGATTGTCGATTTGGAAAAACGAATTTTGTTTTATTAAAAATTGAACGAGTTGTTTTGTTTTCATTGATTTTTGGGGTTGATAAAACAATTGATTGAAATTCACATTTATTTTCACCAAATTGAAATTCAAGTTTGTCATTGAAAACTTCTTCTAAATTATCGATTTCAATGTCATGGTGATCGAAATCTTCCCCATCATAATTTAATGACTCATTTTCGGAAAGTCCATAAAACTCGTGTTTGTTAAATTCATCTTCCTTCATTGGATTATCAACAACTTCATCGCATATATCCATTTCAAAATCCAAAGTTGTTGTATTCAAATTTTCAGAAAAAGGAAGATCGAAATTTAAATCTAGTTTCTCACCCTCAAAAGAATTGAAATCCAACACAATTACCATCTTTTCAACAACTTCGTTAAGATCATCATTTTCAGTTTCAAAAGTTGTTATTTGAAAATCGTCAATTGTGGTAATGGATTATCACTTGACTCGTCACACGTTGAAATTTGATTTTGTTTTTCACGTTGTTTCATATATGTTTCAAACAACAAATCCGTGTGATCATCGTAAATTTCATTCATTTTCTTAATAAATTCAAATTTGTAATTATTAACTTGAAATTTTTCGATTTGGACTTGTTGAGTACAAAAATTGTCAATTTCGATAGATGGTAGATTATTATTTGATTCTTTGCAAGTTGAGATTTGATTATGATTTTCACGAAATTTATTGTATTTTTCAAGTAATAAATCCCCGTTATCCTTTTCCATTTGGTCAACAAAATCAAATTCATGATTATTAATTTGAAAATTCTCATTTTGAATTTGTTGATAACCAAAATTTTTAATCGTATCGTTATTGAAACTATTCCCATTGCCAAAATTATTTGAAAATTGCTTCACATTTTCATCTTGATTTTGAAATTTATTTTGAAGCTCAAAATTGAATTGGCATGGGTTATACTCGAAATCATTTGAATTTTGAAGTGAATTCAAATTTTGATTATTTTGACTTGAACTATTGCATAAATATGAGTTAAACAAATCGTTTATATTTTGATTTTGTTGTGTAGAGAGTTCAAGTAAAGATAAAATGCTATTTTCGAGACTCGTGGGTTGATCGTCATTTTGAAAACTTGGTTGGTCAAAATTTGAATTATTTACAAAATAGTTGTCGTTAAAATATCCATAAGAATTTTGAGTGAAATTATATGGATTATATTGATTTTCAGAACTATTGTAAAATTCACGTAAGTGGGGAAACTCGGACATTTTTAAGAATGCTTTTGGTTTTTTATTTTTATAAAGGACAAATATTTACAAATAAAATTTATTTTTCAAAAGGAAAATTGATTTTTGTTTTTTTTTTGATTTTTCAAATTTTTTTTGTTTTTTTGAAAAGATTTTATTTTTTTTGGATTTTTGAATTTTCAAAGGAAAAGGGTTTAAAAATTTCAAAGAAAAAGAAAAGGAATATTTACAATTTTTTTTAGTTTTTTTTAAATATGCATGAACTAATGCAACTAAATGAATGCAAGGCTCTAATTACAAATTATTTATCCTAAGTTAACTCAAAATTGTATAATCACAGATTGTCTTAAATCAACAAGATAGTTCTCAGCCAGGTAACGGGCAGGAGTTATCGGTGCACCACGAATCACCGTAGCAATGCAGCCGAAGGTTTAAGTACCTTCAAAGAAACAATTCAGTATAATATTTACAAGTCACCGTAATATTTATAACTGATTATTGCTTTGCCGTAGCCTAGACACCAAGAAATTAAATTGTTCAAAGAAGACAATTTGTCAATATACAATTAAGTGTTATCGATTGCTAACCGTTATTACTAATCAAATTCTAAGATGAAATGCAAAGCAGAAATTAAACGTGTATTAACAATTCAACTACGAATGGATTTTTGTTTTGGTTTTTGAAATATTTTTATGCAAATGCAAACAACCAACAATGCAAGGCATATAAAAACAATAGATAGCAACAAAAAAAAATTTATAGCAAGCAAGCAGTTATTATTTTTGGCAGTAGTTCTTCCCCTTCTGTGATTCTGCTTTGGAAACCTGAAATGAAAACTAGATATATATATATATACACAGTCTTTTTTTAAATATATATGTCAAAGAAAAAAAGAAAAACAAATCAACTTAAACTAAACCAAACTTAAGACAATCTAACTCAATGAAATCTCTTTTTTTTTGAAGACTTAAATAAACAAAATAGAAAACTAAATAAAAAAATAAAAATCAAATATTCTCCTTGGCCCAACAAGATAGAACAGATAACCCACAAACCCACAAATTAAAGAAAGTCTTAACCAGCAATTATTCCTGATACTAAAAAAAAATTCTCAACGCACTTAAACTCAAACTTAAAAAAATTCGCAATCTCAATTCACTGATACCACAAAATAAAAATTCGATCTTCACTGAAACGCAGTTCTCAAATCTCACTTCACAATCAAAATTCCATTAAATTCCCAATTTTTTTAGAGGACGGGAGGCCATTCGATGATAAAATTCCATTAAATTCCCAATTTTTTTAGAGGACGGGAGGCCATTCGATGATCGGAGAGGAAGGTGAATGCTAGCGGTTGGGTTTTTTCTCTGGATGTTGTGTGTTGTTCAGGGGCGAATCATGATGAAGTTGAGGTTGAATTGGTGGTCACGGTGGTAGTATGTTGATGATGGAATCGGGTTCGCAATTGGTGGCTTTCGAATGGAGTATTGGTTGACAGTGATGAGCAGATGGAGTTGGTTTGTGATTGTGGTTGTGATGTTGAGTTGTTGTCAGTTGTGAATGGAAGTGAATGGCTAGCAGCAATTTGCAGGTGGGTAGTCAGTGTGGAATTGGTAAGATGATGGTTAGTGAAGAAGACTTGTGGGTTGTGGCTTCTCTGACAATGTTGAGTGTGGAATGTTGCTGCAGTTTGTATTGAATGAAGCAGTGGTGTAGTAATATTTGCTTGTATGGTCAGGGAACTGTGAAGTTTATAGGTTGTAAATGGTTTGAGATGGTAGTTGAATGGTGTTTGGGGTTGAATGTTAGATGATGGTTTAACGGTTATATTGAGCTGCAGTTGGTTAAGTTGATGAAGTTGTAGAGTTGATGCAAGAGTCGTGCAGAGGAGAGGCAGTGAGAAACTGCTGTTAGAGGAGAAGGAGGTGGAATGGCAGTGAAGATGGCTATGTGAGGAGCAGACGAACAACGTTTGGTTTTGGTATGAAGGCAGCGAAGGGTGGTTGTCAAGGCAGGAGCGTGGAGTTTGTAGGAGAGGTGAAATGGTTGTAGTGAAGAGTAATGACTGAGTAAACAGAGAATTGTGACCAAGAGTGTGCAGCAATGAGGTGTGCACAGTATTGTTGATAGAAATTGTAAAAAGAGAATAGTAATTAAGAAACAAAAATTTGTAATAAAAATTGTAAGTGAAAATAAAAAAGAAAATAAAATATATTTTTTGTTTTGAGATTGTATGTTATATATATATATATATATATATATATATATATATATATATATATATATATATATATCCAAATGCCAATGAAACTAGACAAACATCAAGCACACAAACAAAAATGAAAACAAACTTAAACACAAACACTTAATATTTCTTTTATTTTACTTTTTGAAATGCAAACACACACAAACAAAAAAATACACAAAAATCAATTAAAGAAAAATAATCTGAAGAATAAAATTAAAATCAATTCAAATCCTCAGCAACGGCGCCAAAAACTTGTTCGTCGATGGAAGTTCTATCGGTTTAGAAAACCGTCGAACGAATTTAAATTTAAAAATAGCCGTAAGCGCACGGTGTACAAATGTAGCACGTGGCGAATACGGGTCGATCCGTAGGGAATTGATGATTTTAAAAATCTATTCAATCAAATTAAACCAAGTTTGAAGAGATTGTTAAACTAGAAAAGAAGAAAAACAAGCGGAAGAAAATTGATAAAAATATGAGTGTTAAGACAATTTAGAGGCAATTTTCACTCTCTAGATCACATAAGTCAACAAAATGAAGTTATGATCTCTCTTTTCTTGTCATTAGTGAATTAGTTGATGTGCTTATCATAAGTATGGTATATTTGTGCTATTAATTAGCTCAATATAAACCATCAAACTATAACACAACCACTAATACACTTTTAAATCTCATAAAATATGACAACAAAGTTGAAAGAAAAATCTATTTTAAGCATGGCCTATTAACTATTAATTAGAAATATTAGCCATCAAATTTTAATTTCAACAATCACTTCTTTGCCATAATCATATGTAGATGAAGAGGCAATTTGTGTTTTGTTTGGTTAAGTATAGCCTATTTGTTATGAACAACATAGACTATCAAATTCAAAGCTAAACAACATAATTAAACCACTTCAATCATTCTCATTAAGCACAAAAAGAGAGCATAAACATCAAATTAAGTTGAAGCTACATGATTAGAGAGCTTAATTACCGCTAAATTGAAGGGGTTTAGCCTCTCATATTTGTTATCATATGAACAAATGTAGCTTGCAACATGAGAGAAAAAGAAAAGGAAAGCAAGATAAAGAAAACCTATTCTACTTGCATGAAAAAATAAATCTACATTACAACATGAAAGTGAATAAGCATGAAGAGGAAAAGAACATATATTGAAGTTGCATAAAAAAAATTACACAAAAAAGAAATGGCTAAGTAGCCATGAAAAGAAAGAAGAGAGCTTGGTTTTATTTTGAGCCTAAAACTAACTAAAGAGAGACTAAGTAAGAGGGGAAATTACATGAAACATGAGGGGTTATTTATATATGCATGAAACCCTAATCCATAATTTGCGGAATGACCAAACTACCCTTGAGGAAGTGTGGAGGCCTAGTAATCATTAGCTTCTACTAATCTTCACTTAAGTGTACATGAAGCCATTAATTCCATAAGCATGTGCATTAGCCTCTAATTTGTACATTAAGGTTGTGGGTAGGTGGGGTCCTCCATGATCTTCACTTTGAATTATTTTCATCTTCATTCCTTTATATTCTTGTTGTGCATGCATGTGTCTTAATGAAACCACTCATATTTAAGATCAAATTCCTACACAAATATATATATATTTCCAATTAATTTTTCTCAAAGAAATATTTGCATACAAATGACCGTTTTGCCCCTATATGAAGATGGATATGTGAAAATCTGGAATTAATATGGATTTTGGTTAAAACATGTTAAAATACCTATTATGATCATTTATTTAATTTAAATAGATTAAATATGGTGGTAAAAATATGCACATTTACGTGCAGATCAAGATGCAAGCTGATCTTCCTGAATTCTACTTAGAAGGTTTTAATTTTGATTATGATGTCGAAGACATTCCTGGTAGTTATCTAATTGAGGGTGTCTCCCAAAGAAATGAGGATTTTAAGCAATACGCTCAATGAAGAAAGCTTTAAAAAGGGCTCTTCGATATAATTAAGCTAATTAGATGATCATTAAAAGCTTTAACACCGAAAGAGATGATCGCAATAGAATTTGTAAGGATTATAAGAAGGAGCTTGCCAAAATACAAAAGGAGATTAGTAATAAAATATATTTTTTAAATCTCGATAACCAATTATTTTATAGATTCCTCTCGATTCACAACCCATCGATTTCATTCTGATTCTCGTAACCATTTCCTATTTTCCCCAACCCTATTTCCATATTCTAATATAAATTCACCCTATAAATTTTATATTCCCAATTTACCAACTACTATCATTTCCCCTTATTTATAAACATCATTAATAAATTTTTATAACTCCTTAAGATTTTACTTGTTTATAAAACAGATCTTATTTATAAAATTTCAATTTATAAATCCATTTCCTTATAAATTCCATTTATTCTGCCAATATAATTTTTTATATCGATTTCATACCCTTTTTACATTTTCTAGATATCGTTTAAAAATCCTTTATATATAGATTATTTTTAAAAATCCCTCTTTAAACAATTATCGAATTTATTAAGCACAATCAAAAATCAAATTATTGTTTTATTCAATCAATTCCTTTTTAAAGTAGTCCAAATTTCGATATAATTATTTTTATATCCAAAATCTCCTTTTAGTTCCTAAAAAATTTATAATATTTGTAGTTTTTAAAATACCAAAATCAAGGCCAGTGCTACTATCGTACCCAAAATTCAATCACAACAAATTTATATTAGATTTATTCACACACATCATATATCAATATATACGAACAATTAATATATTTTTGAGGAATCCAGCTGGATCCCTCCAACATGTTTCCCTACATCCATAGATGTAAGATTACACAAAAATACCAATCCCACTTCGAGGCGTGATATCGTGGTAATATAGGGTCATCCGCTATTATGCATGGCGCATAGGGTCTCATCCGCTATTATGCATGACGCATAGGGTCTCATCTGCTCCAATAGTGGAAAAATATATCCAACTAATATTATATATACTACTATATATATTTAACATTCAAACTAATAATAATTTATAAATTTAGCCAAGCATCCAAAATTAATTTTAACTATATAAATTAAATACGGTTATCCAAATGAGTGAGAATTCCTCACCTTGATTTTTATTTTGCAAAATATCTAGATTTTATACTTTTCTGAAATGCCGGCCGAATCCGAAAAATCCCAAACCAATTTCTATGCATAGATTTTTTTTATATGCGAATCCTATTCGACTGATTACGTGCGTTTAACCTCGAATGAAATAAATACGATTTTTAATATAACTTTTATGATTAAGGTATTTAATGAATAAATTTAAATAACTAATTTATTAATCCTAAATGAAAACCTTCCTGTCCAGAACTTCTAGCACCCCTTCCTCCAAACCTTCATGACCACGTTCGAACCTCTTTCTTGCGATAATCTTCCAGGCATCACGGCCACGAACTTCGCCCTCGTCCAAACAACTGCTGCCACTGACAAAACTCCCCTCCTTCCATGACAGCACCGAGCACATCCAAACCATAAATTGAATTCGAGTAAAACTGCCTCGCATCGCTCTAGGCTTCACGCGATAATCACGTGCTCCACTATCTCCCAAGCTTGATTGTCGCCGCTCCCATCATCGAATTGCCTGCCGAACATCGACCCAAAACCCTAATCACAATCGATGCCGAAACGGATGGCACTCGCTTGAAACTCGTTGATGAATGTCACTAAATTGAAATTTATTTGCAGCCAAAACATCACTGGCCCCTTCCCCTTGACGTGCTCTCTTCTGGTCGTGACCATCGTGTTTGCCTCGACCCTCCTCCTTTTGCTCGCGATTTTCGGATGATTGCGATAGTGTGTGTGTGTGTGTGTGTGTGTATGTTTGAATCATTTACTAACAGAGGGGGAAGAAAAGGATACATGATTTCTTTGAACTGATTCGTTCAACTAAAAGGAGAGAAGAGGGGGACGTGATTTTAATTCATTCGGTTTTATTTTGTTTCTTTTTTTCTCCTTTGTGATTTTGATATTGAACAAAGGAGAGAAGAAAAAGGGCGCGATATAAATTGGTGGAGGAGGCTTTGTGAATAGGTCGACGTGCAAATCAGACTAGGGTGACTTGGCATGGTTTAGGTCTGCTGAGAATTGACCTTGATTTGATTTTATAAATTTTAAATATTGAAATTATCTCGTTACGTACCTCCGAATTTCGAACCCCTATTTAGGCATGCCGCCTAGCGATTATAATGTTATACCACTATTCTAAACCCAATGGAACAAGTTTCGAAACTTAATTCGATCATATGCAGAAGATAGCCTTTTAAATCGACTATTTAAATTAATTTCAATTAAATTATTTCCAGACGTTTCTATCTCGTACGACCAAACATTAATCCCAAACGCTATGAAATTTAAAATCCAATAACAATACACTGTTAAATCTGATGAAACTGCATTCGTCGAATTCTGAGACTGCATCATGGATCTCAATTTTTGAGCCAAAAGGAAGAGGAGCGGTGCTGTCATCTATCTCGACCAGTTAACACGTCGATTAAATCGACGATTTCCAGAATTCCCAAAATCAATTGAAATTCCAGTTTTTAAAACATATTAGCTCAATTCTAATCCAAATAGAATATATATCCACATTAGAAATCGTTTTCAAGTCATATTCAATACAAATTTCAATTATTCACCTTGTCGTATTGCATTAAATCATTATATTTTGAAATTAAGTGTTATTTCTCGAATTCAACCAATAACTCCATATTCCAACTAAATTTATATTTCAAACTCAACATTTTAAAACCATTTGAATATTCAAATGTAAACGTCAAAAAATACGGGTCGTTACATCCAAATTCGATCATACCCGTTGGATTTATAGATCTTGAGGTGCTCTACATTATTGCTTTAGGAAGATTTTGATAATAGTGCCTGGATTGGGAGAAAAACAAGAGGAAATGGTGGAAGGTTTTGACCGTTTGTGCTTGGGGTGGCGGCTGGGAAGATAGAGCTAGGGTTTGGGCCAAAAAGAAAGTTAGGGCGCTCTATTTATAGGCAATCCAAATTACTATTCACCCGAATTTTTTTCGAACTCCAAATGAAGCGTGCCACCTGGCATTTATAATGTTTTATCCTTATTTCGAACATAATGGAATATATATCGACATCCAATTCCACCATATTTGGAAGATAGGTTTTCAAATCGAATTATTTTAATTAAAATTTCTTAAATAAATTTCAAAGCGTTTTAGCTTCGCACGACCAAACCGTAAGCCCGATTGACACGAAATTTTAAATCCTATAATAAAACATCATTATAGATCCAATGGAATTAGTTCCGTCGAATTATGAGACTGTGCCTTGGATCGCTATTTTAACATGTTGATTAAATCGACGATTTCAAAAAAAATCGAAATCACTTGAAATTTCAGTTTTAAAAAACTTGCTAACTCAATTCTTTTGAAAATGGAATTTATATCAACGTTAAATCGTTTAAATTCATATTCAACTCAAATTTCAATTATTTACCCTATCCGTATTTCGATAAATCGTTATATTTGTCATTTAAATTCATTCTAATATTTCCACCAAAATCTTCATATTCAAAATCAGCTTATATTCCAAATCTAATATTTAAAACCATTTAAATATTCAAAATCAAACGACGTGTAATCTACATCGTTACATTTCTTCCCCTTAAAGCAAATTCATCCTCGAAATTGCTAAGGTAGGAAAAATGCTTCAAACCCATTAACTTATCAAAACTCACTTAGTTAAAACTCGATATTTCACTTTTCTAAATCCTTTAGCTCCATACAAAACATTTAGTTTCCATTTCTAAACCAAAATCCCTTATTTCAATTTTAATTTGAAATCAAATTTTGGTTAACAAAAAATTTCAAAATTTTTATAACATGCTAAATTTTCGAAATTTTTTGGTAGAGTCTCCCTTAAACGGAGAGCCTTTTTCAATATAACAAATATGATAAAAAGATATACATCAGCTCTTATGGCCAGAAAACGTAATATATATCAATATTTGATTTTCACGTGCTAAATTCATAAACGTACCTTGTTTTAGCGTTATTAAGCGAGTTCGCTTCATTTATATGCAATCGCGCAACCCAAAATATAGCCAAATGGTCTTCATGTACCTGTACTTGCTCAAATAAAACCCATAAATACCAAATATATGAAATTTAATAACTTTCATTCATTCAACTAGTTATTCACATAAATTCCATAACCAAATATATTATAGCATGAATTTATCAACAATCACAAAGTTCCAACATTCGGTTATTCATTTCAATCGATTTGCATACCATTTTATTCAATTCTAAGTGCTTCACAAACAATTCATTTGTATTCATTCAGGCTCATATCCAATATATTCATGTCCATTCCTAATTGACTCTAAATCAATTTATTCACTTTCTATCGACTCACCAAATTTTGTCTACTTCCGTTTACAACAAACGACAATTTTTTTTGTAGAAATTCGGTTATATTCATTTAATAAAATAGCCATTTAAGCTTACAAACTATTTTAAATTGATTCTAATTCGGTTTATCAATTTCTTTCGATACACATTCAGTTTATTCACAGAATCTTGTTCACTTCATTTTATACCAACCTGTATTTCATTCCATGCCGATTTGTTTACGAATCACCTCATAACATAAATATTAACATTTATTGTAACCTTTTATACAACGCTAGAATTTATTTCCACTTCAGAACTTAAGTTCATACTTGAATTTTACTTATAATTCAAATTCCGTATTCATTCACCATTCCACTATGATTCAAATCCAATTCGATTTATTTGTTTCGTTTCATTTTTATTTGAGTTATAGTATAAACATTTTATACCATCACTTCTGATTTTCATCACTTCCAACTTAAGTCTACTTTTCGATGATTATTAAATAATATTTCAAAACTTATTTCTATCATTACCAATAACAATTCAGTTCCACATCCATTCACTAATTCCTTGGTTAGTCTATTCTATTAATTCAATTCGAATTAAATCCCATTTCAATAATTATCTCATTTATTCATATTCAACTTCCTTTTCAATACATTTCACTTTTCTTAACCCGAGTTAAGTTTATTTCAAAAATCATCTCATTTAACTCAACTTGAGTTAACTTAATTTTATAATACAAATTCGGGTTTCCATTCCTTTTGCAAAAATATCAAACCATTTCTATTTCGATTTATCTACCCTACTTTTACAATTTATAAGTTACACAACTTGTTTTTTATCCATATTTTCATAAATTCTTTACTTGAGTTGATTACATTTCAAAATTTATAACTTATAGTGATATAGTCAATTTACACTTAATTTTGTAGTCCATTCCATTCGATATTGTTTCAAACCCAAATCCAATTTTATCTAACTTAGCTTAAGTCAAAATTCAATTCCAAATTCAATTTTTCACAGTTTTAAATAAGGATTCTAAAATTCATATACCCGGTATTGATTTCAAATCACTTTGAAATCATATATATATATATATATATATATATGTATGTATGTATGTATATCCCTTTATATACCAAATCACACTTTTTTTATTTTTAAACCAAACCTGGTTTTTATCCATACCAATTCCTTTTAGAAATTTTAAAACAAAACTTTTTTACCAAATAAGTCCAAAACAAATAATAATGGTAGCAACCCGTCACTTAGAAACTCGAAGATGAACACCGATGATGTCGCAATCATCATTGGAATCATTTTCCAGCGTATGAAGTGAGTTCAGTGCTTTCATCACCTTCAAAATCCATTTAAAATAATTTTGATTCAAAAATCCTTTAAAAAAATGCTTTCTTATTTTCACAACACTTCGGAAAATATTTTCCAAGATTTTCAAGATTTAAATCTCCAAACTCTGGTTTTATCCATTTTTAGTTTATAATTCATATGCATAAATCATTCTTATACAGTCTCTCTTTGGTTATATATATCCATTTCAAATTTTAAAATCTTGTTTGGATTATAATAATAACAACCAAACACGCTAATATACTATAATAATTTTAGAAATTATTTCATTCGTATCAAAATATAGTTTGGGTAAAATTATTTCATTTACTTGTGTCAAAACAATACTGTGTCGGTTTACCTGGTTTAAGTGTTTAGAATCCCTATCGATATCGTGGCTCCCACATATCGATCAGAATTCATAAGCCCCTCAACAGATAAATCAACACAATATAAAACAATTTATATTCACAAACAAATACACGCTCAAATCTATCGTACACTCAAACTCATTATGGGGTACTCCTGACCCTATTTCTAATGAGTAATCCCCACCAAAGTCAAGATTGTCACTTAACCTTGCACTCTAATACCAAGTGTGGACGACCCGTAAATCCATACCCTTTAAGTCAACAATAAACCATACATGTCCGACCCAAAAAAAGTACATAACGACGGAAGGTCATGGAAAAGAAGAGAGTGGAAAGAATAAGAGATCGAAAAAGAAATAGAAACAACTATACAGAATCTCACAATCACAGCGGAACAAAATATAGTATACAATAACAGATCTTAATACAATGAAATTGTAATTGTAATTGTAATATACATACAATCATCAAAGTACAACGGTCAACAATGAAACTTAATAATTATGATAACTTGTCCCCACATGTACTGAATACACAACACACACACACATAGCGGAAATAACCAAATATGTATAATACGCATGAGAATCCTCCAACTTGTCTCTTGAGCTCCATAGTATCTTAACATGAATCTATAGTACTTGGTCTGACCCGAGCATTATAATAAAATAACACCCGAGTCAGAAAGGAAACCCAGCGTGAGAAAACACACTCAATTTGAATTATTACTGTTAGCAAAATCCTTTGAAAACAAAGGTATCTTGTAAGACCACGCCACACATAAATACGATGTGTTTTTACCGTACGATAACCAAAACTTTTTATATCAAAATCATCTGATATTATAATAGTGTCTATAGAAAATAAACTATACAATAGTTGAAATGCTTGCATCTCACGTTTCAGCATATTTGGTATACAACTAAAACCCTACAGGCTCGTAGTGGATATTGGATTCATACAATGAATGGGCTGCTAAGGTACTGCCCACCACAGTACAACTCTAGAAAAATGTATCGAGATCGAACCTATCGATCCTCGCCAACACATGACCGGCCTACCCTTTACCGGATAGTACCGAATATGATCACCACCAATGGGCCTCGAAACGCTAACAAATGAAAGTGATGATAAATGTCCAATCTAGATGAGTGATGATCATACCCTAATGGGAGCAACCCACATAGCCTTGCTGCATCTCTCCTGTTTTATTCATTTCCGGTTGATGAGGCTTGAGACTACGTTTTACCTTAAGAATAGCATTCATACTGGGAATGCTAACACTGCCTTCTAGGCAACAATGCAATGATAGCATTAATCCATACAAATTTTTCTAGGACTGAACAAACCGAATCATCAAATCATCGTCTTCATTATCTTCCTAATATCATAATTTGTAATTCACAAATCAGATCGAAGTGGTGTTCGAATAATTAAATCCGATCCCGGCGTCTTCCAAACGATCAACAAATTTTCCAGATTTGATAATTGGTTATTTAACTATCAAATTACACACATAAGTAGTCACTAGGCCTATATTATAAATATCCCTAAATTTATTTTAAAATATCTTTACAGAGATATATATTCAAATCTCTTCCAATAATTCAATATTCTGAAAATGATTCAAAATACTAATATCCATAGCATGGTATAACCATATCAATACTTAGTAATATTTCCAAATTCCATTTTATAACTCATTACTTAGAAAATATTCCTATATTAATCATTCCATAGTTAAAATATTACCAAAACCTTTCATTCTAATACATAGGAAAATATTCATACGTATATTTTTCAAAAACATTTCTAATAGTAATACTTAGGAAATATTTCATATTTATCTCGTAAATCTCTGGAATTTTTATTAATTCCTTTTTACAATTTCCAAAATCAAATCGATTATACTTATTTATAATCCAGCTAAAATTTACAACTTCTTTTATGAATTCAGGTTCATTTTTGAAGTTTTCGTATCTAAACAGTCGAAAATTTCCTTTTCTTAAGTTTCCATAAGTTTCCAAATTCCATTATAAGGTTTTCTCTCATAGTATCACATCTATTAACTAAAGCCCAGTTCACAACTCTCGATGGTATTTATAAATAAATTGCAATCACTTTCCAAACTCTACATATATATATATAATAAGAATTTTTAAAGAATACCAATTTATTTTCAAACCATTTAAGTGGTTATTAAAATATCAAACACTTTTATATAGACATCAACAACAAATTTCTAATATATAAATAAAACCGATCGATCGACAAGCTTATTTTAAAATTAAAATTCATTTCAATTAAGATTAAATATTTGAATAACTGACTTTTTGAAATATTTCAGTACTAAAAACAGTTTCTAAACCACATAGTTTAATAAATAAATAAAATCTATTTTTTTAAACAAAACTTAACTTCTCGACAAAAATTTATTTTTAAAATTCAATCATAACTGTTTTACATTTATAAATCTCTCTTGATTTATCAAAAATCGATTTTCATTTCCAATTTCACAACTATTTCCAATTTCCAAAACATGATTCACTCCCTCTTTCTAAACCGATTTTCATAACTCTAATCACTTCATTTTATTTATACCATCGTTTATAAATTTTATAAACTCATTTCCAGTTTCACTTGTTTATAAAATAATCTAATTTATAAGATTTCATTTATAAATCCATCCCTTCATAAATCTTTTTTATTTTTCAAAACTATTTTAAATATCTATTTCGAATCCTTTTCCATATTTCAAAAATACCACTGTAAATCCACTGTTCAAATTTCCTTATATAAATTATTTTAAAATCTCTATTTAAAATATCTTTCAAAATAGATAAGTACGAATCCTAGAATTAAATCATTTATTTTATCCAAATCAAATCCTTTTTAAATAATCCAAAATTCAATATAAAAACTATTAATGCCAAAATCACCTCTTATTTTTTTTTAAATTCAAAAATATTATTGATGGGATTTAAAATACCAAAATTAGAGCCAGCGCTACTATAAAATCCAATATATCAAATCACACGATAATCCATAACAGATTATTCAATCGCATCATATATCACTATATATGAAAAACAATCAATATATTTGAGGAATTCAGTTAGATCCCTCTGAACTGTTTTCTTGCATCCACAGATATTATATAACATAAAAGACCAATCCACTTCAAGGCAGGATACTGCGCTGACATAGGGTCATCCGCTATTATGCGGGACTCATAGTGTCTCATCCACTCCAACGGGAGGAATATACCCAACTACTAATATATACAATTACATATAATATAACACCAACTGATAACAATAATTTATCAATTCATCCAATCAACCTATAAATAACTTTTAACGCTTTAAAATAAAACTAGTTATCCAAATGAGTGAGATTTACTCACCAAAATTTTCTGTTGTTGCTTTCGTGTTCCGTTTGAATAAAAATTATACAAGTTTTTAATTTTAATCTGAATTCATGCTAGCTCCAATGGACACCAATCACATTCCTATGTATAGTATTTGCTGACTCGTACCCAATGCAACTTGTTTCGTTCGTTTTGGGCATCGTATGAATTGTATTTATAAGATTCACGATTTATAATTAATTTAATTACATGATTAATTAAATAAATCACCTAGTTAATTAACCTTAATTATTTTTTAATCCACCTTCTTCCCGTTCTCTTCTAGATACACACGCACGCGTCGAACCCACTACACGCGTTTGATTCCATTCTTGCCGCGCTTCTACATGCTCCACCAGACGATGATTCACGACCACCATTCGACAGCTCTAGCCATGACATGCCTCCGCCCCCAAGCCATACCGAGCTCGGCCTCTCCAACGATGAGAAATAATCTCCAAAATGTTGCGCGTTGCATCAAGATCCACGTCGAAACTCTGCTCCAAATTCGATCATACCTGTTGGAATTATAGATCTTGAGGTGCTCTACAATATTGCTTTAGGAAGGTTTTGATAAGGTGCAAGGATTGGGAGAAAAATAAGAGGAAATGGTGGAAGTTTTTGGCCGTTCGTGCTTGGGGTGGTGGCTGGGAAGATAGACCTATGGTTTGGGCCAAAAATAAAGTTAGGGTCCTTTATTTATAGGTAATCCAAATTACTATTCACTAGAATATTTTTCAAACTCCAAATGAAGCATGCCGTCTGGCATTTATAATGTTTTACTGCTATTCCGAACATAATGGAATATACATCAGAAGCCAATTCCATCGTATGTGAAAAATAGGTTTTCAAGTCGAATTATTTTAGTTAATATTCCTTAAAAAAAATTCTAAGCGTTTCAGCTTCGCACGACCAAATCGTAAGTTTGATTTATACGAAATTTGAAATCTTATAATAATACATTATTAAGGATTCAATGGAACTGTTTTCGTCAAATTCTGAGACAGTGCTCCGGATCGCTATTTTAACGTGTCAATTAAGTCGACGATTTCAAAAAAAATCGAAATCACTTGAAATTCTAGTTTTTTATAAACTTACTAACTCACTTCTAATTTAAATGGAATTTATATCAACATTATAAATCATTTAAATTCATATTCAGCTCAAATTTCAATTATTCCCTCTTTCCATATTTCGATAAATCGCTATATTTGAAATTTAAATTCATTCTAAAATTTGAATCAAAATCTTCTTAATCAAAATAAACTTATATTCTAAATCCTATATTTAAAACCATTTAAATATTCAAAATCAAACGACGTAAAATCTGGTCGTTACATTTTTTAATCGGGGGATAGTATGGAGTTGAAATCAAAACGTGGTGATAAGTGTACGAGGTCCAATTTTCCATATGCAAACCATATACTTACACCAGACAATAGTTTGTCCACAATCGATAACTTGACTTATATTGACTTAGGAAGTATGTGAAAGCTTCGCGATTTCCTATGGTTTGAAATTCCATTGGGAGAACTCATTCCAATGAAACGTCTCTCATTTTAAGGGCATACATTCGAGATATCTTTAGGGCTGTTAATAGTCCGCTTACTTCTAAAAGAAATAGGATAGAGTCAAATGGAAACCATCAATTGTTGATTCAGAGAGACAAAGATTAGATAAGCATGAGTTATTCATAAACTACTTCCAACCAGCATAAGCATTCGAACTGAAGACATCTTGAAGGTGATGAAAATGGAAGACGGAGTTCTCTGCAGTGCAAGGGCTACTTGCTACTAATCCTAAGAGTGATTCCAAAAAGAATGTAGTAGAAGTAGTGCAATCAGTTTATTTATATCTCAAACAACTTGTATAAATGAATGCTGGCATTGCATTGTTGCCTTGAAGATGGTGTTAGCATTCTAAAAGGGATTTTCTAAGAGAAAAGGTAATCGTGCCCTCATGAAGCTCACACCCAGGAATGACTAAAATAAGGGATATGCTGCAAGGCTATGTAGGTCGCACCCACTAAGGTATGGTCATCACCTTTCTAGATTATTATCAATGGATTTATGTATGCTGCGAGCTCACCAAAAAGGTTGGAAAGCAACCAGGGTGGTGACATATTCGGTAATATCCAGGAAGGGATTGACCGGTCTTATCATGTAGGAGGTCCATATGAGGTCCTCGGTGCATTTTATCTAGAGATGTACTATAGTAGGTCGCACCCCAGTGCTTTGTCACTGTACGGAATCTATTTTCCAATACGTGCCTTATGGTTTTAGTTGTCGACCTAGTACTATTAAATGTAATAATGGGTAACCATTCCAAATATGTATAAACCCTATATATTAATATAATATCACTGGATTATCGTATAAAATGGTTTGGTTACCATAAAATAAAAACCCATCCGTGTTTATATGCGACATGGTCTTACAAGATACCTTTGTTTTTGATAGGTTTTGTAAAATATAATATCCATGTCATTGAGTTTCTCACGTTGGTTCACTGGATTGATCCAGATGTTATTTCTTTTAATACTCGTGTCGGAGCCGAGTAATTTGGTAGATTTAGATTTGGATGCTTTGAGCTTTAGGAGATGAGCTGGATTTCTCTGAGACCTATTTGCGTATTTTATTCTGTATTAATCAACATTTGTGAGGATATGCTATTAAAACTGTTCGTGATGATGATAGGTTAGACTTTGATTATTGTATGAATTTTAAAGTCCTTTTGTAAAAGATTCGCTGAATTTTATATATTATTCATCACAATGTGAGATTCTATTTTGTCTTGTCTTTTCTTTTACCCTAAAAATCTGTCTTTTCGGCATTCAAATGCTCGACATATGAATATCGTATATGTATTACTGTCGACTTTTGAAGGTCAAAATGGCAGATCGTCACAATTTCGTCCCATGTAATCAGTTTTTTCTTTGGATCGTATCCAAATCCATTCTACTAACAATAATTTCTTAAAGAAATTCCTTGTCTACGAAGTTGGTATTTCTTAAAACAATAGTTGTTTAGGTATTCATAAACATTTTATGAATTGTCTTATAAATCAAACTAATTTGGTTTTAATTTACGATATTTATGTTGAAATCAAAAATTGGTCATCCACTGACAGTCATCCCAAACTCCATTCGGAGCGGTACATACAAGATCCCTTAAGAACAGTTATTACGTGTAGTCTTTCGATTTTCACAACCTACCAACTCCTTAGCCTAGGATAATTTGGGGTTTCTTATAAAATCTTATCTTGCATGATTTTGTAAACTATTATTTAGATGAAATTAATTTTAACCTTGTGTACTACTATAAAGTACATGACCTTATAGAATAAAGTTAACTCCACTTCACTCGCCATTATTATAGTTTGTTAAACAAAGTTCAGTTACTTCTTATTGGTACATCATTATGTATCACAGGGAAGAGTAACTATCGAGACTGAATTTTATTCATTCTTAGGTACATTTGGAATTCTTTCCAATATACTCATATATTCGATCAAATCAAATCAATTTTACTTTATATTACACGTTACTTTATTTACTTCCATTTTATATTCTATAAACTCATCATTAACGTACCACATATGTATAAAATACATATGTTCATGTATGTGATAATTCATCGGTGAATATAACGAAGTACATGGAAATGTTTTGGAATTAATTGTCTTTCGATTTCATACATCTATACGTATCAATCCTTAGAATTCATCAATCTTATGATGCTCATACTGAATAGGTGTTTTGCCCTTTTTTGAGATATAACTTATTAGTACCATATGATTCAAAAATTCTTTCTCTAAACTATGGCTTAATCCATGTTTCAAAATAATTACAAACAATTTTACGTATTTCTGCATTTTCTAATGCATGACAAATACCAAAACTACATTTTTATTTTTATAATGAATATAAATTATAGTTATATTGAAATAAAACTATGTTTATTTTTCTATCAACACTGAAAGATAGTTATTATTTCATAAATAACTTTTGGTACATTTTACGAAAATATTTTTTGTAACTTGATGTGACCATAAATATTATATGGCATGCTCCCACTATTTCCATCATTACTATAATAGCATATGAAATATGAAGCTCCACTCAACCATTAGATATAGGCTATTTTTTTCATTTACTGTAACTGGTTTACAGTCGAGAAATTTTAGATCAAGTATCTTGAATTCAAAAAAATAAATCTCATAGAAAACAATTTTCTATTTGCTAATAGATTTTGGAATAGAAATGATATTTCTCATAGCAATGTTAAGTATCAACTATTAATTTACAATTCTCATTTTCGATATTTCTTTATGAAGGAGAAGTGACCTTTCTCTCTTCTCATCCCAATTGTTCCTTAAGTTACATCGACTCTTATACATTTGATTTCCTTTCTGAAACATCGAACAATTAATAGGAAATCCTTACTATGATATCATAACAAATTTTTTGCAAAAGTGCATTTGGTCATCCTTAAGTTTTAAGGATATCAAATAAATGGCACTTTGCATAAACTGATCAAACCGACACTTTAGCGATCGAATTCTTAGGCCTATCTTGTAGCCTTTAGTCTGCTGTTATATTTAACACAACAAGATCGTTAAATCAATCAATCATATTGAATAAACAATCTCATAATATAGTATATTGCTTATTTTAATGAATTAATTTCATCATAGTTTTGTACATTATGAATTATGACCGTTCACCATATAATATTTATATTTGATCATATGTGGATCAAATATCTATATTCTTATATTTCTTTTAGAGTTTGAAACTCATTAAAGATAATACACAATCTTGGGCAGGTAAATTCATAAGTAACAATGGCCATGAATATATTTAGTGGTTGGAAGCGTAAATAATTATAACCATAGGTCAACATGTAACTATTGGTAAGTATATTTTGTGTTTCTATTTGTCAATTTTAATTCAATTCTTATATTTTAAATTAATAAACGTTTTATCAATTATATTAATTGCACAAATTTATCAATGTAGATTATTATAACTTTATGTAGTAGATGCTCTTACAATAAGATTGTTTAAATGTTACCATTTCATTTTCTAATAAGACTCTCACTAGTCTTTTATGTTTCTCCAAAACATATAACGAAACATAGAAGTCTTTTGACTTCACTAGTGGGTGTTAGAATTCCTCTATCTTAGGATTCTAACATTGAGTTTTCTTAACAAGTCGTAACCCCATAAGTGATGGATAACGCCTCATCTGTTGTATCACATACAGCTCCTAACCTATGTTTTCTTGTCCTAATCTTATTTTGGCCTTGAATTTGCTTAACAAATCGAAAGAAAGCATTCAGTCATACAAACCATTCCGCGACGATCTAGTATAGTATATGTACTTTGAGTTTGCTCAACAAATACATATAGTTATCTTACCTCATTTATTCAATATTTTAATAATACTACATAAACATCTATAGTTTGAATCCGCTCAATAAACAGAGAGTATGAAAGTAGTCTATTAATATTTAAATGGTAGAGGACAACACTTATGTTAAAGATTCATAGTCTGCAATATATTTAATTGAGTAATATCGACTTATGGAATAATATATTTCTTATGAAATACCCTCGTGGTTCAAGTGTCAAACACATCATAAATCATGGTATATATATTATATGCATATATTTATTCCTTAAGTCTACTTGGGTTTCTTACTTTCCATTTTTTACTATACATTCATATTATATAAGTTTTAATTATTATATAACCCCTAAAATTTTAATTTACTTATATAATAGTCTTAATCATATTATTTCAATTAAATCTTATTCAATTAATTCAATTAATTAACATTTTAATTGAATTTTTTTTATAGAATTATAACATATTATTTGAGTATGTAACCTATAACCTTTATAGTAATTCACATATATGCATGTGTATGTGTGTGTATTTTAATTTATTAACTTTTAAGTAATTTATCTAATTAAAAAAATTTATTAAAATTTATTAATTTTGACATTTCTTTTATACACATATGTATACTCGTATTGTCTTATACAATTCAAGATAACATAACATATATCATTATATATATTATACATATATATTTATTAAATTAATTAACTTATTTGATTAATTCAATTATTTAGAAATCTTATTAAGAAATAAAATTTTCGAAATTAGTTTTATAACATTTTCAAACATTTTGAAAAATTATATTATAACTTTTATAATAGGGGTTTTTAGGCACAGGGAAAAAGTTGCAAAAAAAATTAGTTTCAGGGACAACAAGTTTGTTTTTTGGTCTGAAGGACACTTTGTAGTGTAAATCACAAAATGATAGATGTAGCTATCATTTTCTGCTTATACTATAAAGTGTCCTTAAAACTAAAAAACAAACTTACCGTCCTTGAGACTAAATTTTTTTGTAACTTTTTACTTGTGTCTATTTTCCTGTTTATAATATATGTTCATTTTAAATTTAACTTGAGATTTAATTTTATTTTAATTTTCAAAACAATATGAAAATATATATTATAACATTTATAATAATTTTCTTATTTTAATTTTAAGTTTTAAATAAAAACTTTCATTTTAATTTCAAAACAATTTTGAAAGTAGCCCAAGGCCCAATTCAAATTGGGCATTTTCTATTAGGGGCAACCTTTGGGCTCACAGAACTGTTCAGGCCAGGCTGATAGCCAGTTAAGACGTGGTACTTGATTACCTAACAGTCCAGTCTAGACACTACCTTTCTTAGACACCCTAATAACTAGGTTGTAAGCTTAATTAGTTAACCCTAATATGACTACTTTACACCATACAGGCTATTCAACTCTAATACCATTGTTGTAACTTGGCTAACCCTCTCTAGAAAAAATGAGTAAATTTCAAAATTTTCCATTATTGGATCTTTAATGGGCTCGTATAGTCTAAATCCATTTATAACTTTTCTAAATTATCTTTTAAATAAAATTGGAATTTTATTTAAGTTGATAAATAAAGTTTTTTTATTGTTATAATTGTAATTATAGTGTAATATCTGTATTATATACACACATGTGTATACGTGTATGTATACACACATACACGCGCATACACACACATACATATGTGTGTGTTTGTGTGTGTATGGGCATGATACAAATATATGTGTGTGTGTGTGTGTGTGTGTGTGTATTTGTGTGTGTGTGTGTGTAGCGATCCCGTTTTTAAGCTGAGTTTAATTTGGAAACTTAATACGAATTTTTAGGTTTATTTGTGAATTAATTTGAATTTTTCCAAAATAAATAAGATATGTGTTTGTTTTATAAATAGATTGTAATTATAAATTTGATTTGAAATTCAAAAATAAATATTTAAAAATAAATTGGATTTAAAGCCACATATTTTAAAACTAATAGAAATTATTTTTCTATTGTGTGTGTGTGTGTGTGTATATATATATATGTATCTATATTGTAATTGGAAAGTTAAGTTTGAAATTTAATGTAATAATTTTTCAGAAGCTATTTAAAAGTTAAATTTTATATTTTAAAGACTTATATAATATATATATATGTGTGTGTGTGTGTTTACTTATTAACGAATAATTGAATTTTTAAAATCATTTTCTTTAAATTTATATAAATATTTATAGAAGAAAATGTATGTAGATAAATATTGATTTATTTAAAAGTATAATAGCTTTAATTAAAATAAGAATTGATAAAAGGGTAAAATACTTTTTTAAATTATATATATATATATGAATAAATATAATTTGTATATATATGTATATAACATATGTTAATATATAAAAAGATATATATTAAAAATAAAATTGATTTTTTTTTAAATATTAAATACATGAAAATGACAAGTGTAATCTTCTTAACATAAAATTGGACAAATGTAAGTTGATTATATCATGCATTAACAAATGTAAAACATGAAAGAAGAAATCAAACAAGTGTAAGTGTTTTAAAAATACAATTTAACATTTGTAAAAAAAAGATTTTAACATGCATGAACAAGTGTAAACTAAGTAGGCATGAAAAATTACAAGTGTCTCATTTTTAATTTTGTTCCATTTAAAACTTATGAATAAAGAGCAAGGCAACTTATATATACATCTTTACTTCTCCCCCTTCTTTCTCATTTTATTTCTATTCAAAGTTCATCAAAACTCAAACCTATACAAACTAGCAAATTAAAATCAAAACAGAGAAGAGAAATAAAACCAAAACCTGGAAACAAAAGCATGATCCTGATTTTGATTCAACTCAAACAATCTTTATCAAATTAAAACCAAGTATCAGATTAAAATAAGTCATAGTCAGGATCAATCCAAGTTCCAGTTTCAAGTGTAGATCAGATCAAAGTAAATATCAAACCTGAAGCTAAGAAAAAAAATCAAACAAGGCAAATTCAACATCAAACAAATTCAAACAAAGTTCAAAATGCAGATCAAGTTTAAAGAAAATCAAATTCTTGATTTTCAAATATCATTTCCAGGCTCAAGTTCTTCTCTGTTTCAATTCTAGGTGAGTAAACTAACCTATTTAATCTTGAATCTATTGATATATCTGGATGTTTTGTGATTAATACTTGAAGTATAGTGGTTGCATGAATTAAAATATTATTGCATGTATATATATGTGTGTAAATGGGTGTGCATGTCTGGAAACAGGGGAGAAATACTTCTGTTCTTAGTTTACAGGTTTTAAAACCTGTTTTTAAAAAAATTCAAATCATCGCACCTAAACCTTTTTAGGATTTAATCTCTGAATAAAAGATGTTTGTATGTCTGTAACATCATTTTTAAAAATAAATTCAAATAAAAATATTGATTAAATATTTTGAAATTTGGATATTACAGTGACGATTAATTAAAGTCAGAAAATCAAAAGTCAGGAATTTATGTTTTGATTATATAACCTAGTTCGTATTTAAGATTGATGAATTTTGATATGAATATCATGATTTTTAAGTTCGTAATCGTGGAGCATTCGTGAAATGAACGGTATTTGGGTTTGCATCATTTTTTGGTGATTGTGGAAGAGATGGTCGTCGAGATCATTGTTGGAGGAAGCTAGAGTAATGGAGATCGGAGGAAAATTATTCAATGAATTTTCTGATCATCGTGGAGGCCGAACAGCGGCGAACTAGGGTTCATTTGCCTGTTTTGGGTTGAGGGTGAAATCGTGATGATTTCTTCGTCGTTGTCACACCGGAGTCGACCGGCGTGGTGAGGATAGAAGCGTGAAACTACGACGGTGGTCTGAACGTGATCGTGAGTTTTTTTGGCAATTGGAGGCGGCGGCATGAAGTGTTTTTAGTTGGTCGAGTTGGTTCGAGTTAGGAGCTTGACTTGTTCGATTTTGATTTCAGTCGAAATTATTAGACCTGAGTGGTCGTATCGATTGAACGGAAGATTGGCAATATGTTGAAGGTCTCGACGATGATCGGAGAAGCTCCAATCATCTGTGCACGTGTACGCGTGCATTTGGGTGTCAGGATTGTTTTGTTGGAGAAGAAGAATTGAGTCTCGGGTTTTATCTCGAGAAAATGGGTTGGTAGCTCGAGTGTTGCCTCGGGTGGTTCACATGTGAGGTTCCAGTTTTCAAATATATAAAAAAACAAAGTAAAGTTTAAAAAGAAAAGAAAGGAAGTGACTTCGGGGATTTGGAACTTGCTCGGGGTAAGGTTCGGGGGGTTTTCGAGTTTATCTCAGGTACGTCTTATAACAATTTTAAATTTTTAGTAAAACAAGTTTTAAAAGTTAAACAAATTTTTAATTAATTCTATCGTATGATAGTTATCTTATTTAAGTTTAGATTAGTTAAAAGTTTAAAATAAATTATTTGAAATTAATTAAGTTTAGGTATTTTATTATATACCTATTATTTTAAATAAATTCTTAAGTTATTTAAATAAGCTTTTAAAAATAAACGGTTTATCTCTGCTACTAATAAAGAGAATTCAATGAACAGATTTACATGGTGTCTTTTTGAAATTCCGAAAATGCCCTTTGCACATATATGGCAAACCTTTGGTTCTAAGTTGAAGTAAAAGGAAGGCATGGCAAGCAGGCTGGAATTACTTTAATTTTTTGAACGTTTCTCAATTTGCACAAGCCATCCACGAAAGTGGCATGCCACATTTCTCAACATCAACTAATTGTTGATTCATCTCTTAGCTTATATACACCAATAGTTATATATTGGACGATGGGGACTAATATTTGTTGTAGAAAACTCACTACTTAAACACACCCAAATCAAAAGCCAATTAGAATTTAATTACTTGGGAACCTACAATACAATGAGTGTTGGGAAATATAATGCATGTATGAGGAATGAATAAGCAGTGTTGCTATATGAATGCAACAGTAAACATGGATAAGGCGAGAAAGAATTTTCCAACAACATACATTATACAAAGATTGTGTTCACTAGCTATTATGACATATATTCACTAATATTTTAGAACTTATTTATGCACAGTAAATCAAGCTCATTAAAGGTGGTGCGATTCATATCACAATTGACAAACGCTTTCATTCATTCTGTTTGCATTATGTATTCATTGTTTCAGACATAGTAAAATTGATTAAAAGAACAACTGTAACAGTTAGTGTACAAGGCTTTATTTATGGATGATCTATGACGCCATGTCAAAAATTCAGCCGTATAATTTATGGAAGCATATTTGATATGTACTACTTTAGCACTAAAATAAATCAAATGATCTGTGAGGCCATGTCGTAGAAAAAAATATGTTGTACTTAGGTTCTTCGTGTTCTGCATGCCAAAGTCAATATGAAAATAATATTTGGACAGTACACAGGAAAACAGAAAATGTACACCAGATCCATATTTTTGACTCCGTGCACTTTCATTTGATAAAATTCAAACTGGTGAAATGACGTGAGTTTTATGCAGGGTAAACAAAAGGCTTCATATGCATAAATGTTTATTTCACTTAGGCGTTCTCCAGATTCCAACTCATATGCATATATTAAGGCAGCCAAAAGAATACTCGATTTCTTTATTGGATGGTAAGGTGCATACATTTTCATGATTTCATCATAATGGAAAAACAATCCTAATAAATAGAGAAATCTATCCTAGGAGACACATGTCAACATTACAAACATACCATAATATCCTTATGTATTGAATTCATTTTATTTATGGCCATGGATATATAGAGTAATCATTACTGCAATAATTTGGGTTTCTTTACATGTATCCTGTGAACATGCCTAAAAAAGTGAGTAAAATATACTTTATGATGCATGACAAATATAGATAGTGGGTGGGTATGGAAAAAGAATTCGAAATGAATGTGTTCAAAGCTCTAATTAGCTAAAGTAATGACAACACAAACTAAGATTTTAAATACACCCAAATCAGAGATGGTCGGGACATACTATAGAACTTAAAATTATCATAATTGCTGGGAAATTCAACTCAAGTGTGAGGGCAGAACGTAGAAGAAAAAGCAGGTCTGGTCAAAGTTAGAACAACACACAAAGGAAAGCAGCTGAAGGACACAAATGTTCAAGACTTATTTCAGTACTCCATTTGGTATAAAATAAAGCACTTTTGCAAATTAAATATTACGCTTCTCAAATTGATGAACTTGGAAGATTTTTCCTGTGGAAAAATTCCTAAAATTCTAAATATGATAAAAAGACAAAAACTAGTATTAAAAAAATAAGATTTTCAGTGAAAAAGGAGAAATTTGTTGTTTTCATCAAAATTCAATTAGAGCAAACCATAAAGCGTATAGAGGTGAAATCTTGATAAACCAAGTGAAGCACAAAGTTGAAAAAGAAAATATGCTAAAAAAATTATTGTAAACATGGGACACGGAACTACTATTTATAGTCATCCAAGGTATCGGAAAATATAAAACCAAATAGCAGCGAATAACCAATTTAAATTATATTTGATTAGCTATTTTAATTTGAATTTATTTGCATATAAACTATTTTATACGGAACATTGTATTTTTAAAGTAGTTGCGAAGAAGCATGTGTATGCATGATTAACAATGAAGAACATTTATTTGACATGGGATATGTTGTCCCAATGATTTGTTGTATATAAAGTACCGGTTCAAAAAAAAAACAATGAAGAACATATAACGACATAAGTAATCTCTAAAAGTTAACACAATTACCTGCCTAAATTTTGCTTAGAGAATTAAAAGTGTTTACAGGTTTAAGTCATTCAATAATTACATTGTAAAATTCAAATTAAATAAGCAGTAGAATCTTTTGATTGTTATCAGAAATAGAACATTTCATACAAATCAATGTGTACCTTAAAAGTAGAATCTTTTAATTGTTAAGCAATGCATGTAAAGGTGAATAATCATGGAATACAAATTTTTATTTCAGTCTAGGAAACCAAAACATTACATAAGAAATCAAAAACATGTAAAATTCAATTCTAAGAAGAAGAATAAACTTCAACATTCAATAAAATAGTGAGGAAAACAAAATTAGACCCGCACAGTAGAAGATCTGGTCGAATGGAGGAAGTAATCAAGTAGAGGGAACCAAAGCGCGGCAGCAGCAAAACAACGATGTAAAAATAAGGTATTCGTGATCATTTGGATTTATGACCAGATTATAAAAGGTTATACAATGGGTATATTTAATGTAATGTATTCTTCGTATATTTGTGCACATTTCTAGGTGTGTGTGTGTGTGTATTCTTCATATCTGTGTATCTATGTGTGTGCACGCGTTTATTTATCTGTTTGCGCTTTTATATGAAAAGATGATATCTATCATTTGAAATATCAATTGTCTTAGCAGGCAACCCAGGTGTTATTTTTATCAATTGTACTGGAGCAGATATGGCATATGACCGCTACTTTGCTTTACTACTAATAAAGAGTTGATTGGAATAAAAATTTAAAATTAATTTAAAATTAGTTAAATAAGATTTAACTAATATAATATCTTTACTACTAATAAATAAAATTCATTGAATTGTTCATTCTATGTCCTTTTGAAATTCTAAATATACCTTTTTAAATCTCATAGAGAAATAGTATTCAAATATGGAGATATAGCTTGTTATTTTATAAGTACAATTGTTATTCACTATGGAGAACTACGGTGTGTGCTCACAAGATGAAGTATCCGAGTGTACCATATTATCTGTAATCCGTAATTTAGATAGGAGTTCATCGGTCGAAGTCTCGCTTGATTCTGAGTTAGTATGAAGAAGTCATTGTAGTCTGAACAAAAAAAATAGCGGCTTCTGCCTAGGTGGAGTTCAAATTTGGAAATGCTACTATCAAATCTACTTCCAGAGGTATAACTAAAAACACGTGCACGTTGTGATTAAATGCAGGCAAACCTGGTCGTGTATATGTACTCGTCTTAAATAATGATTTTAATTATTAATTAACTTAAAGGGTTTAAGTTAAACTATAAGATTATGATAATTTATTTCAAAGATTATTTAAAATAAGATTTAAATGACGATTATGTAATTAATTAAGATAGATGGGTTATCTTAAGATTAAAGGATCATTAATTTGTAATTTAATGATAATTACTAAATTAAAGGTTAATTAAGTAATAATTTAGGATTAATTAATTTGTAATTAATGGGTTAATTAATTAATGTGCTTAATCAAAGGATAATTAATTGATTAAAGGCTAATTAATCAAGTGATTAAAGGACAATTACTTAATGTAAATAATTAAAGAGTTAATTTATTACTTAATTAAGGGTTAATTAATTAATGTAATTAACTTAAGGTTAATTAATTTTTTATGATTAATTAAAGGATAATTAATTAATGAAAGGATTAATTAATTAAGTTAATTAATTAAATGTTAATTAATTAATGAAAATAATCAAGTGATGATTTATTACTTAAAGAATAATTACATAATATAAGTAATTAAAGGGTTAATTTGTTAATGTAATTAATTAAGGGATAATTAATTACTTAATGGTTAATTACTCAGTATAAGTAATTAAAGAACAATTAAAGGTTAATTAATTAATAATTTAAGTTTAATTGACTAATAATTAAGGGTTAATTAATTATGTAATTAACTTAAGGTTAATTTATTTAGGTAATTAATTAAGGGATAATTAATTAATTAAGAATAATTAATTAAGGTGGATAATTAAAGTTGATTAATTAATTTCATTAATTAATATCAAATAATTTGTAATTAATGTATGTTAATTAGGCAGGATTGGGTAATTAGTTCATAAGTAATTAATTTGATTGGAAATTGAATTTAATTAAGTAGGGATTGAACAACTAATTGATCTTGCTTATGGATGATTGGATTTTATTGAATGCCTTGAATTGTTTGATATTTCTAATGTGTGATATTCTGTGATATGATTGTTTTGGTTTGAGTTGTGATAAATGAAATTTATTTATCTGTCATGAATTTACATATTAATCTGTGAATCTGTGAATAAAGATAAGCGTTATAATATTATACCGCTTATTGATATTATTGTGCCTGGATTTGTGATGGTTGTGATATTTTATTGTTGCCTGTGAAACCCCTGGACTACACACAACACACACACATATATGGATTTCACGGGAAATTGGTTAAGTCACGGGTGTTTTGAACTTAATGCTATTTTATTCAAAATGGTAAAAGAATTTAAAAGTTGAATCTTGAATCCAAAATGGTTTGGAAGTGATTTGGGTTAAATATGAAAAACTTTTGAAAAACGGAAATTTGGAATTAAAATTATTTCGAATATAATATGATTTGTTGAAGTTTTGAAATTAAAATTATTTTAGGAATTTGAATTTAACTCAATTAGAACTTGCCGAGGGTGCAGCAGTTCACGGATTTTTCTGGTTTATATTTTAAAAGGCAATAATTTGAGAAAATTTAATCGGATTTTCCCGAAATGAAAAACCTTTGTTTTCAAATGATAATTGCTTTCACATAAAGAAATAATTTCCAATTTTGTTAAAGGATTTCAAATTTGAAATGGAAATAGTTTTGAAAGCTATGTATGAATCTTTGATAAGATTTGGAAAATCTAGTTTCAAATTGAAGAGGATCTTAAAGGTGAATCTTTTGTTTAAAAGATTAAATTGGAAATTTGTTAAACCATTCAAAAGGAAAGGTTTAAGGCTAGAAGTTGTGACTTAACTAAGATCCCAATGTATCCATATGTTTTTTAAAACAAGCGCTCGTTATTTGATTTAGCCGAGGGAGGAATTTATGTCATAATACCCATTCCAAATAATGATACGATGCAATGGATAGCAATTGAAGACAGTGGTTGAAGACCAGGTATTTTCGAGAACGAAATGATTACCTGTCGAATGTCTCTGAGCTGAGTTGCTCCGGTACAGAGATCTCCATATGTGATAGGGAGTCCGGTCGGGATTTTGAATATCCAGATTTGCAAGAACTTCTTTTGAAGTTCCTTTGGTTCTATCCAGACCCATGCTGTACTTGTATGGACGTATGTCTGACGTTACACTTTGAGATGTAAAGATTGTTTCTATCAAATACATTTCTGTTTGGTGGCGGAGAATTTATTCTCTTAGCTTAACACCCTTCTCTGAGACATATGAGCTCGGAGGTTATGTAGTTGATGGTCACTAGTGATATATTCCCAATTTGGTAATGTGGCATGCTAAGTGCTGATCATTGGTTGATCGAAGCATGACTTTTGTGAAAAGCATAGCTTTGTGGGACGAGACTTCATCGAACCTCACACCTCGAAAATGGTCGAAACAGGAAGGATGCAACAAGGTTACGGGGGTCGCTTCCCTTAGGGTATGTGTATTTCCTTCTGGATAAAAAGTGATATCATGGTATGGAGCCCAGTTATTTAACTTATGTTGTTGTTGGAATTTATTGGTGAATCCTGGGATAGAGGTTGGTGACGATCGGGGAATGGAATACTCGTGACAGTTAGTTACGTAGTTGCAGAGGTAACCCGGCCATGTGTTGGCAGAGATCCGATAAGGTTCTCACGGCGTCCCTCTAGAGGCGTACCCATTTGGAAAGGAAGTTTCTTAGCCTTGGCCATTTGTTGGAAATCCAGTCACCCAATACGAGCCCTTTAGGATTGCATTTGTATAACCTGCCACCTCAGATGGTAGCTAGAGCAGGCATAATATAATGATACCTATGCTGGCTAAGATTAATATTATACTTTCAAAATGTTTTCGGCACTATGCAATAATAATAATATCAAAAGGATTTTTTCATATCAAGCATGTTTGACAATCATAAGGAGAAATCTCCTCCAATTGTGCGATTGCATTGTGTGTGTGGCGGGAGGCCTTATGGTAGTTTTATTTTCCAAAAAGCATTGCGGATTTCTTTTTACTTCTTTTATTATTTCTTTTTGTATAAATAAATGTTTTTGTTAGCTCACACCAGCCTCGTGACTGACCTGGAGTTTATTGTTCCCTTTCTAAACTCTGGGTGCCCACATTCCACACGGGCAGCCTAGAGTTAGGTTATCAGATAGTTAGCTAGTAAGTGTAGCTTTTGGAGTCTGTGGATGCTGGACCGAGTTTGCTATATTTCAGCATGATGGTGGTTCGAACTTTCGGTTTGGAGATCTTTGGAGCTTTGGCAATGAAGACCTATGATGGTGTTATCTTTCTGCTGTTGTTGTTTCCGCTGTTTTGTATTTTTTGGCACTAATATTGTTGGGCATCTATTGTATCATGTTGTATCAATTGTTGTATCCATTGTGTATCAATAAAATTCTTCTTCTGTTTCCGTTGTGTTGTTTTCGCCTAAAGTGTTATAAGCTCCGGCAAATCGAATTTCAACGTTTGAATCTACGACATTCAGATACGGGTGATATATGAATGTCGATTTTCGGACACTGAATTTCAGAGGTCATCACGTTTGGTATCAGAGCTAAAGGTCGATTAAGAACTTTAGCTTTGAAGTATAACACATTAGGTAACTCATCAAAGATAGGGTTATAAATGCCCTAGAATGAATATATTCCCTAAGATATCTTGTCTGTATGCCTTAGTTGATTCTCTTACTATTCATTTATAGTGATATTGAGTGCGAGAAGAGGACGAGGTAGGGGACAGGAAAGTACCACTACAAATGGTCGGTACCCTGTAATAATAGGAACAACTTTTTTCTATCTCCTTTGATCATCATCCAATTTCTATTCTTTGGTGGTTTCCTGATAGCTACCAGAAGAAGCTTGGGTATGGTGGTGGCCTTGTGAATCTTTGTTTACGTTATAGAAAAGTTTCTATTTCGTATTCTCATCATCGATTTTTCGTTCTTGACTTTAATGATTTTGAAATTTTAATTGGAATAAATTGGTTAATAAATATAAAGCTAAATTAGATTGTATCAATAAAACGATTTCGGTCAAAATCAAATTTGAGAATTTTGTTATGATTTCTTGTGTGGATCCAAGTCCAAAGAGGGACAAGCTAGTATATACTTTGCGGTATCCCGACCTGAGTTGAGAATCCATCTATCTGTTTTCTTTGGGTCCTAATTCATTCTACGAATGGTTAGTTATCCCTTCGAACTAACCATGCCCCTACATATTTCGTGGACTTGATGACCCGAGTATTTCGTAAAGTATTGAAGAAGTTTGTCTTGTATTTATTGTTGATATTCTGATTTGGTAAACCAAGTATAGAATTGATATTCAGTTTGATCTGGCAAAACATTTCTTTGCCTGTTCTTTGTTTGTCTCCCTGTCTTGCAAATTTCGAGGGCGAAATTTTCTTAAGGGGGAATCTTTAACGATCTCGTTTTTAAGACGAGTTTAAATAGGAAAATTAATATGAATTTTTGGGTTTATTTGTGAATTAATTTGAATTTTTCCAAAATAAATAAGATATGTGTTTGTTTTATAAATAGATTGTAATTAGAAATTTGATTTGAAATTCAAAAATAAATATTAAAAATAAATTGGATTTAAAGCCCTATATTTTAAAATTAATAAAAATTTGTTTTCTATTGTATATATATATATATATATGAATAAATATAATTTGTATATATATATATGTATATAACGTATGTTAATATGAATAAATTTGGTAAGCCAAGTATATATATGTATGTATGTATGTATATTGTAATTGAAAAGTTATGTTTGAAATTTAATGTAATAATTTTTCAAAAGCTATTTAAAAATTAAATTTTATATTTTAGATACTTATATATAATATATACGTGTTTGTTTATTAATGTATAATTTCAGTTTAAAATCGTTTTCTTTAAAGTTATATAAATATTTATAAAAGAAAATGTATGTGATAAATATTTATTTATTTAAAAGTATAATAGCTTTAATTAAAATAAGAATTGATAAAAGGTTTAAAATACTTTTTGTAAAATTGTATATATATATATGAATAAATATAATTTGTATATATATGTATATAACATATGTTAATATATAAAAAGATATATATTAAAAATAAAATTGAAAATTTTATAAATATTAAATACATGAAAATGACAAGTGTAATCATCTTAACATAAAATTGGGCAAATGTAAGTTGATTATATCATGCATTAACAAATGTAAAACATGAAACAAGAAATCAAACAAGTGTAAGTGTTTTAAAAATACAGTTTAACATTTGTAAAAAAAAAAAAGATTTTAGCATGCATAAACAAGTGTAAACTAAGTAGGCATGAAAAATAACAAGTGTCTCATTTTTAATTTTCTTTCATTTAAAATTTATGAATAAAGAGAAAGGCAAGTTATATATACATCTTTACTTCTCCTCCTTCTTTCTCATTTTCTTTATATTCAAAGTTCATCAAAACTCAAACCTGTACAAACCAGCAAATTAAAATCAAAACAGAGAAGAGAAATAAAACCAAAACCTGGAAACAAAAGCAAGATCCTGATTTTGATTCAACTCAAACAATGTTCATCAAATTAAAACCAAGTATCAGATCAAGATAAATCAAAGTCAGGATCAATCCAAGTTCCAGTTTCAAGTATAGATCATACCAAAGAAAGTATCAAACCTGAAGCTAAGAAAAAAAAACAAATCAAACAAGGCAAATTCAACATCAAACAAATTCAAACAAAATTCAAATGCAACTCAATTTTAAAGCAAATCAAATTCTAGATTTTCAAATATCATTTCCAGGCTCAAGTTCTTCTCTGTTTCAATTCCAGGTGAGTAAACTAACCTATTTAATCTTGAATCTGTTGATATATCTGGATGTTTTGTGATTAATACTTGAAGTATAGTGGTTGCATGAATGAAAATATAATTGTATGTATATATGTGTGCGTGTGTGTGTGTAAATGGGCGTGCATGTCTGGAAATAGGGAATAAATACTTCTGTTCTTAGTTTACAGGTTTCAAAACTTGTTTTAAAAAAAGTTCAAACCATCCCACCTAAACCTTTATAGGATTTGATCTCTGAATAAAAGATGTTCGTATGTATGTAATATCATTTTCAAAAATAAATTCAAGTGAAAATATTGAATAAATATTTTGAAATTTGGATATTAAAGTGATGATAAATTAAAATCAGAAAATCAAAAGTCAGGAATTTATGTTTTGATTATACAACCTGGTTCATATTTAAGATTGATGAATTTTGAGATAAATATCATGATTTTTAAGTTCGTAATCGTGGAGCATTCGTGAAACGGACGGTATTTGGGTTTGCATCAATTTTCGGTGTTTGTGGAAGAGATGGTCATCGAGATCATTGTTAGAGGAAGCTGGAGTAATGGGGATCGGAGGAAAATTACTCGGTAAATTTTCTGATCACCGTAGAGGCCGAACAGCAGCGAACTAGGGTTCATTTGCCTGTTTTGGGTAGAGGGTTAAATCGAGATGATTTCTTCGCCGTTGTTGCACCGGAGTCGGCCAGAATGGTAAGGATAGAAGCGTGAAACTACGACGGTGGTCTGAACGTGATCGCGAGTTTTCTTTCAATCAGAGGCGGCGGCACGAAGCATTTTCAGTTGGTCGAGTTGGTTCCAGTTAGGAGCTTGACTTGTTCGATTTTGATACAAGTCGAAATTGTTAGATCTGAGTGGTCGTATTGATTGAAGGGAAGATCGATGATATGTTGAAGGTCTCGACGATGTTCGGAGAAGCTCCGATCATCTATGCATGTATACGCATGCATCTGGGTGTCAGGGTTGTTTTGTTGGAGGACAAGAATTGAGTCTCGGGTTTAATCTCAACAAAATGGGTTGGTAGCTCGAGTGTTATCTTGGGTGGTTCACAGGTGAGATTCCAGTTTTCAAATATATATATATATATATATATATATATATATATATATATATATATATAAACAAAGTAAAGTTTAAAAAGAAAAGAAAGGAAGTGACTCGAGGGATTTGGAATTTGACTAGGGGTAAGGCTCGGGGGGGTTTCGAGTTTGTCTCGGGTATGTCTTATAACAGTTTTAAATTTTTAGTAAAACAAGTTTTAAAAGTTAAACAAATATTTAATTAATTCTATTATGTAATAATTATCTTATTTAAGTTTGCATTAGTTAAAAGTTTGAAATAAATTATTTTAAATTAATTAATTTTAGGTATTTTATTATATACCTATTATTTTAACTAAATTCTTGAGTTATTTAAATAAGATTTTAAAAATAAACGGTTTATCTTAAATAGCAATTTTGATTATTAATTAATTAAAGGGTTTAAGTTAAACTATAAGATTATGATAATTTATTTCAAAGGTTATTTAAAATAAGATTTAAATGATGGTTATGTAATTAATTAAGATAAATGGGTTATCATAAGATTAAAGGATCATTAATTTGTAATTTAATGATAATTACTTAATTAAAGGTTAATTAAGTAATAATTAAGGATCGGTTAATTTGTAATTAAAGGGTTAATTAATTAATGTGCTTAATCAAAGGATAATTAATTGATTAAAGGTTAATTAATCAAGAGATTAAAGGATAATTACTTAATGTAAGTAATTAAAGAGTTAATTTGTTATTTAATTAAGGGTTAATTAATTAATGTAATTAACTTAAGGTTAATTTATTTTTTGTGATGAATTAAAGTTTAATTAATTAATTGAAGGATTAATTAATTAAGTTAAGTAATTAAAGGTTAATTAATTAATAAAAGGAATTAAAGGATGATTTATTACTTAAAGAATAATTACTTAATATAAGTAATTAAAGGGTTAATTTTTTAATGTAATTAATTAAGGGATAATTAATAATTACTTGAAGGTTAATTACTCAATATAACTAATTAAAGAATAATTAAATGTCAATTAATTAATAATTAAAGGTTAATTGATTAGTAATTAAGGGTTAATTAATTATGTAATCAACTTAAGGTTAATTATTTATGCGATTAATTAAGGGATAATTAATTAATTAAGAATAATTAATTAAGATGGATAATTAAGGTTGATTAATTAATTTCCTTAATTAATATCAAATGATTTGTATTTAATAAATGTTAATTAACCAGGATTGGGTAATTAATTCATAAGTAATTAATTTAATGGAAATTAAATTTAATTAATTAGGGATTAAACAACTAATTAATCTTGCTTATGGATGTTTGGATTTTGTTGAATGCCTTGAATTGTTTGATATTTCTGATGTGTGATATTCTGTGATATGATTGTTTTGGTTTGAGTTGTGATAAATGAAATTTATTTATCTGTAATGAATTTACATATTTATCTATGAATTTGTGAATAAAGATAAGTGTTATAGTATTATGCCGCTTAGATATTATTGTGCCAGGATTTGTAATGGTTGTGATATTTTATTGTTGCCTACGAAACTCCTCGACTACACACAATACACACACAAATATGGATTTCACGGGAAATTGGTTAAGTCACGGGTATTTTGAATTTGATACTATTTTATTCAAAATGGTGAAAGAATTTCAAAGTTGAATTTTGAATCCAATATGGTTTGGAAGTGATTTGGCTTAAATATGACAAACTTTTGAAAAAGGGAAATTTGGAATTAGAATTATTTTGAATATAATATGGTTTGTTGAAGTTTTGAAATTAAAATTATTTTGGGAATTTGAATTTAACTCAAATAGAACTTGCCGAGGGTACAGTAGTTCACTTATTTTTCCGGTTTATATTTTAAAAGGCTACAATTTGAGCAAATTTAATTGGATTTTCCTAAAACGAAAACCCTTTGTTTTTAATTGATAATTGCTTTCACATAAAGAAAGAATTTCTAGTTTTGTTGAAAGGATTTTAAATTTGAAATGGAAATAGTTTTGAAAGCTATGAATGAATCTTTGACAATATTTGGAAAATCTTGTTTCAAATTGAAGAGGATCCTAAAGGTGAATCTTTTGTTTAAAAGATTAAAGTGGAAATTTGTTAAACCATTTAAAAGGAAAGGTTTTGGACTAAAAGTTGTGACTTAACTAAAATCCCAATGTATTCATTTGTTTTTAAAAACAAGCACTCATTATTCGGTTTAGCCGGAGGAGGACTTTATGTCATAAAACCCATTCCGAATAAATGATACGACTAAATGGATAGCAATTGAAGACCGGGTATTTTTGAGAACGAAAGGATTACCCATCGAATGTCTCTGCACTGAGTTGCTCCGGTATAGAGATCTCCATATGTGATGGGGAGTTCGGTCGGGATTGTGAATATACGGATTTGCAAGGACTTTTTTTGAAGTGCCTTCGGTTCTATCCAGACCTAGGATGGACTTGTATGGACGTATATTTGACATTACACTTTGAGATGTAAAGCTGGTTTCTATCAAATACATTTTTGTTTGGTGGTGGAGAATTTATTCTCTTACCACCCTTCTTTGAGACGTACGAGCTCAGAGGTTATGTAGTTGATGGTCACTAGTGATATATTCCCAATTTGGTATGTGGCATGCTAAATGCTGATAATTGGTTGATCGAAGCATGGCTTTTGTGAAAAGCGTAGCTTTGTGGGACGAGACTTCGTCGAACCTCACACCCTGAAAATGGTCGAAACAGGAAGGATGCAGCAAGTTTACGGGGGTCGCGCCCCTTAGGGTATGTGCATTTCCTTTTGGATAAAAAGTGGTATCATTGTATGGAGCCCAGATATTTAACCTATGTTATTATTGGAATTTGTTGGTGAATCTCGGGATAAAATTGGTGACGACCGAGCAATGGCATACTTGTGACAGTTAGTTACCTAGTTACAGAGGTAACCCGACCTTGTGCTGGCAGAGATCCAGTTAGGTTCTCGGGGAGTCCCTCCAAAGGAGTACCCATTCGGAAAGGAAGTTCCTTAGCCTTGGTCATTTGTTGGAAATCCAATCCCCCAATACGAGCCCTTTACAATTGCAGTTGTATAACCTGTCACCTTAGGTGGTAGCTATAGCATGCATAATATAACGGTACCTATGCTGGCTAAGATTAATATTATACTTTCGAAATGTTTTCTGCACTATGCACTAATAATAATATCAAAAGGATTTTTGCGTATCAAGCATGTTTGACTGTCATAAGGAGAAATCTCCTCCAAGTGTGCGATTGCATTGTGTGTGTGGCGGGAGGCCTTATGGTAGTTTCATTTTCCAAAAAGCATTGTGGATTTTTTTTACTTCTTTTGTTGTTTCTTTTTGTATAAATAAATTTTTTTGTTTGCTCACACCAGTCCCATGAATGAATTGGAGTTTATTGTTCCCTTTCTAAACTCTGGGTGCCCATAATTTTCCATACGGCAGCCTAGAGTCAGGATATCAAATTGTCAGCTAGTAGGTGTAACTTTTGGAGTCTGTGGATTCTGGACCGACTTTGCTATATTTCAGCATGATGGTGGTTCGAGCTTTCGGTTTGGAGATCTTTGAAGCTTTGGCAATGAAGACCTATGAAGTGTTATCTTTCCGCTGCTATTGTTTCCACTGTTGTGTGTTTTTTTGGCTCTGATATTGTTGGGAATTTGTTGTATCATGTTGTATCAATTGTTGTATCCATTGTGTATCAGTAAAATTCTTCTTCTATTTCCACTGTGTTGTTTTCACCTAATGTGTTATAAGCTCCGGCAAATCAGATTTCAACGTTTAAATCTGCAGCATTCGGATACGGGTGATGTATGAATATCGATTTTCGGGCGCTGAGTTTCGTGGGTCGTCACAATATATATATATAATTACAAAATAGTGTTTATAAATATAAGGATTTGTGTAAATATACTTTACATGTATATATACATAAACTTATGTAATATAACATAATTATTAATATATTATAGATAAAAATAAAAGTCAAAATTAAATTTAAAATTCAAATGTTAGATTTAGGTCTATAAAGTAAATATTTAATAGTTTCATATTCAAGATAATATATTAATTTCAAATAAATATCATACATATAAACACACACACACACACACACACACACACATATATATATATTTACGTATATATTTTGAAAATGTTTTTTATTTTAAATGATATTGAGGAAATACTATGTATATATATAATATTTATTTTATTTCTCTTGAATTTATCAACATTGAGAATCAAATAGCTGATATTATGACCAAACCCTTAAATCAATCAACCTTTACTAAATTTAAAAGAGAACTAGATATTTGCTCTATAACTGAGATATAGAAATAAATATAGTAAAATATATATTTAAAGAAATAAAGAAAAATAAAATTGTCAAAATTTCCATAAGTATGTCGACATCCCCTACCCTCCATGTCGACATACAACGGTAAAATTTGAAAATTTGATTTTCCCTCTAAAATTAGTATGGTAGTTATATATTCTCTATATTTCGAATTCTTCTGTCTTCCGCTTCATTTCTCTCTGTAATAAACTTATGAGAATATAGAATAATGGCCTCCTCTTCCAAATCAAACCAAAACGCGACCTTTTATTTCCCTTCTCGTACTACTGGTCCATTTCAACGAACTACACTGGCCCGAGTCATGAAGATATAGGAAACTTTGAAGGACTCTTTGCAAATGATTACTGAGTTGCAAGTCATGCAAATAAAGATGGCTAAGGAATAAGAGAAACAGGGAAAAATCCTTAGAAAATTTGCAAAAATTTCTATTGGATAATCATGCGGATCCAATCGTGACTGTAGATGACTCCTATAACATTCATATTTATAATCCATTAGAGGAAGATAACGAAGAAGAAAAGGAAGAAGAAGAATAAGCGCAAATGGACGAAGACGATAAAGTTATTTGCATTGGAGAAGCCTATTTTGATAAAGATGGTAATTTGGTCGAACAACGTGGAAACTTTTGTCTCCATTACCTAAATTGTTCGATTCACAAGTCACCGATTATTAAAGACTCTCGTTAGATTGTTTTTATATTAATGTTTTTATATATTGTGTGTATTTGTATATATTTGTGTTTATATGTGTAATATAACAACATATATATATATATATATAATAAAATTATATTTACGTTTCACTTAATTATACTTCGTTAATTGTATTTAGTTCCATAGTATTAGTTTAAGGGGGATTTATGTAGTTTAGGCTTACTTTTTGTTGATGACAAAGGGGGAGAATTATAAAATAGATTAGTTAGGTTTAGACTAAGGAGGAGTTAGTAGATTAAGGGGGAGTTGTTTGAGTAAGGGGGAGTCAAAGTAAAATCAGAGTTTGGTGGAGTATGTTTTATAAACATAGTTTGCCATCATCGAAAAAAGGAAGATTGTTAGTTCCTAAGATGATGGTTTTGATGACAAAAACCTTAGTACTTGTTATAAAACATAAATATTAATATTCTAGTCGATATATATATATATATATATATATATATATATATATATATATGTAGGTACTGAAAATGAAGACTGTACAGTATAAAGATTCAAGACTGAGTATAGAGAATTAAGACTGATGAATTCAAAATTGAAGAAACCAAGACTAAAGACTCATGAGTATCAAGAGTTCAAGATTCAAGAGTTCAAGAATTCAAGATATTAAGATAAATGGCTAGATTTATGTTAAAACTTCATAATAGCACTAAAATATTTATTTGGATTTTAATAGTGGAATGGAATCCACCTTATCGCTTTAATAGTGGGTTGGAACCCACAACCTCTTTAGTGGAATGGAATCCACGACCTTCTCTAGTGGAATGGAATCCACGAAATTTTCAAAATGATTTATTTTAAATATTTTTCCAAAAACTTTTTAAAGTCATATCTCTCAGTTTACATATTTTTGGCTTAAACTACTTTTATGATCTTTTATATTTTGATTTCAGAATCATCTCTTGTTTTTAAACTATCTCTTAGTTTTAATATTATAGGCTTTAAATCTCAAAAATATATTCTATACATAGTTTTTAATATTACTTTTATATTATAGATAATATATTTTTAAGTTTACTTTTAGAATCTCTTTTATAAGTTTAAACTATATTCAAAATGGTTTAAAAACTTCAAAATTTATTTTGACAAGTTTTAGAAAAAAATCTCTTTTAAAACCAAAAATCAATTTTCAAAATTCACTAGGGCATGTCGACATACCCCATCCCCCAACGTCAACATAGTGACCGTAGAAATTCAAATTTCAAAATTTCAAATGAAGTGTTTATTTGTCATAACCTTTCACGAAAGGACATGACTGTTGTTCTTCTATAAATACAAGTTGTTTTCAGCGAATTTTAAGTTAGTTTTTCTTCATTTCTTCACTCCCTCTTCTCCATTCAAATATTCTCTTATATTTTAATATAACTCTGCTGAAATCCTAAGTGAATCAAACATGATCATCTCTAGTTTGATTCTCTGTCACTCTCTCTCAAAAATCTCAGTGCTATTCGGAGTTATAGGATCACTTGTAATCAAAGAAGTGTATTGATAAATCAGTTGGATGTGATTATAGCCCATAAATCAATTAAGTGATCTTGTAGCATTGTTAAATCAAGAGAATTTTCCCATAAATCAAGAGAATTTCTTGTTTCCAATATCAATTATGTGATTGCGGCCCGTAAATCGGTTGGATGTGATTATAGCCCATAAATCAATTAAGTGATCTTGTAGCATTGTTAAATCAAGAGAATTTTCCCTAGACTCGAAGATAGGAGATTGTATCTCGTGGCCTTGAAATCGAGGTTGTAATATCAACATTATATTTGAAAAGAAATCTGCACAAGAAATTGTGTGGGACTGGATGTAGGGTAACTCCAAACCAGTATAAAATTCCGGTATGTTCTTTCCTTTACAGGTTTTATTTACTATTTGCATCTATGATTGTTTCTGTATTTGTGAATTACATCTGTTTGGATTTAAGAGAAACAAACAAATTCATAAAATTAATTAAATACTGTTCATCCCCTCTCTAGTGTTAATTCTGCCTTAAGATCCGTAATCCACATTTCCTTCAAAATTACGAAATTGAAATTTAATTGATTTAATGAAAGTTTTAATTGGATTTTTATATTTAAACTTGTTGTTTGATTTTAACTTAATAGCTTTAAGTGAAAAATTGAAATCTGAAGTTGAATTTAATAATGAATTGATTGGTAACAAACATGAAAGTCAGTATTTGAACTGAACTGATTTATAATATGAAAGATGATGTTTATTTAAACCTAAGCATTTCACTTATTGATTTTTCTGTACATTTCACTCGAGTGGACTTACTTACATAAGAATGTTAGTCTTGACTCGAGTGTTTTTGTTTTACATTACACTTGGGTCAGACCGAGTATTTCAATTTAGCGAAGAGACTTATTTCTAAAGACGAAGTCGGAGTCGTGGACCATATCTACTACTATTATAGCAATTATCTATTCTGCTTGGACAAAAATGTAAATTCTGATTTTTTTGATAAATAGCTTCATAAACTGTTTATGTATTTATTTTGTGTATTGTACTTTATCCTTCCGCTACGAGATTCTGTATTTTGTTATTTTGAATCTTATTTCATTTGAGCAATCCTATTAATAATTTGTCTTTTGAATAGTTTGAGTTAGACATGTGTGGTTTATTATCGACTTAAACTATCCAAAAAGGTGGGTTGTTACATTGTGACAATTGTTTACACAAATTCTCTTCATTAAAACTATTTCACTTAGGACTTATGGATCTGGTAATGGTCAAAATTCCAATATCATCCACATCCAAATTTATAGTCCAAACACAGAGCCATAGGTTCAATAATAATTATTACTATTAACCGTACTATTGACCAGAGATTTTGACATTGAATTGGCTTCAACTGACCATGATACTAATCTCATATGACTGAGAAGATGAATCCTCTCTTGAATAGTGTTTCACTTCCAATGCGTCCACTCGACTTAACTATGATCGTTTGGTGGACGCAGCACGATGATTTAACTATATTCAAAATGGTGCTTCCACGTTGAAGATCATCAGTATTCTCAAGTCGAGAGAGTGGTGTAATTTTTTCACATTGATATTTTTTGTCTGACCAAAGTTCTATTAACCAACAGAAAACTATCAAATGAGTTTTTCCATAGTTATCCAATAACTATTAGTAGATAATCACTTGGTGCCACCAGCAGTCATGTGTACTATGGTAACATTTAGAGAGCATTACATACTATGGTCACATCGGATGAATCGATATCCAGCCTCAATGCATCTTGACTAGGAATATTTAAAATGATATGCTTAGTTTCATTGTAGTAAATTACTCATGGTTACAACATTTCGTAAATACCATCACAAAACATATCGTTTATGGATTTTCTATTAAATTTACTTCTAATTAAATTAACTAATTAATACAACATATTATATTAAGTATATAATAGAAAAAAGACCTTTAATTTTGAACAAGATTGGCTATCGGGTTAGATATATGTAACAAATTACATAATTGCCTTTAGAGCATACCCCTAGCTGTAACGACTCTCCTTTTTGACCCCTGAATGTCGACACTAATACATCCACGATATTCATGGGTCGAGCACCAAAGTGCCAGAAAGATGAATTGTTAGGGTTAAATAAAAGAAAATGAAATAGAACGAGGAAGAAGGAACACAATATCAGAATCTCACGATGGAACGATCATATATAATATCAAAAGACAGTACAAACTGTCAAAGATACAAAGTTTTTCAAAGTTACAATAATCATCCTAGACAGTTGTAAAAACTTGTCCTCACAAATGCTAATGATACAATAGTAATGCGGCAGAAATAAATACTAAGGTAGGAAATCATCCAGCTCATCTCCAAAAGCTTCAAACCATCCATAGTTAAATCTAGAAACATACACGGGGCTGACCTAGCGTTATAAGAAAATAATACCTGAATCAATCTGGTAAACCAGCATAGGAAATTCAAGAAATATGAGTAACATGTAATAGTAACCATTGAGACCAAATGGATTCCCGAAATGGTCTTTCTCTCAAAGAAACCAAACATTCATTAACTTTAACATATGGTGATATGACAGATAATGTTTAGAGTGTAGCACATAAATCATATCAAATAGTTGTTGTGTGAATGCCACAATAATAATAGGTATATGATCAATACAGCTAGGGCATGTTCACATATATGGGTTTTGCACAGAGGCATATATAGTAAATTAAAGTGGATCTCCATGACAAGGATCGGAAATTACCTTTCCAGCATCGTATATCTCTTGATAGGACATACTCTAAGGTAAACATAATAGGACCATCCTCGGTGTGTGATCCGAGCCAAACTAACTCCCGCTCTCAACAATTAATAAGAACCTCCAGAATGGAGTTGATATAACCTTGAGGTTTGCTAAACAACCCTAGCTATGCCCCTTCTCTATTTTCTATTATTTTCTCGATGTCAAGGTTGCGTTCAACATCTTTCACACGAGTCTTCATCACTCGAATAGAACATGAATCCCCAAATGGATTCCATCATCTTGAATGAATAACGAATCACTACACAGATTCGAGCATCTTGAACAAATCTTGAACCTTCACTTAGGTTCCCACATAAGTCCTTTGGTGAATGCGGGTGCTACCCCCTCTCTTGAAATACTCCTCAAGATAGACAGTTTCACACGATAACATCATTTGAAATGTTAACACTGACCTTTTCTTTGGACTTAACCTTAGGGTTGACAGTTCAACTCTACAACATTCCACTTCTCAACCGCTTCCAGAACATAGGTCGCATGTATGGTTTTGAAGTGGTTTTAGGTTCCAGTCATCTCATATAAGTGCACTCTTCCCACATACCGATTCTTTTGGAAATAAATAGACGATACATAAGAGCCGAGATCACCTCCTAACCATTTAAGTGGACAAGTTTCCTTCTCAGTTGTCCTAGAAGAGCAAGACAAGTATATACGTATAGTATAACATCTTCGAAGACAACCGCACCATATAGCACTCATGTTTCTTCTAGATATCCCCAAAGTTATATTCGGACAATTTCGATAGTCGACTAATCGACTTTCTGGTACAAGATGTTGGTTTGTAAATGAGAAACCAAGTCTAGTATACTTTCCATAAACAAATGAACATACAAAAGTCACACAAAGTATGATCAAGCCATACAAAGTTTGATTAAGCTACTTAAGCAACTCATGATCCTTTTATTTAATCAATCCTTTTATTAATTGAAAGCTCCTTTATTAGTAAACTTATTATACCTAAATAACTTTTATCTTGTTCCAAAAGATATCATACCTATAATTTCCTTTAAAATATCCATTTAAGGAACCAAGTACTTTCGCAAATCCATGCAAAAGGTTTAAGACTTATGTTACACAAACATTGTCGGTACATACCCCAGACCATTTTGCTTATGCTTATCTTTAAATCATTCTTTTAAAGATCTTTAAGTTTATAACTATTGTCAAAAAGCTTAAAGACTAATGTTGTTAACACATTGTCACAAATACCTAAAACCATCCCATACTTGTATAATCTTTAAAACATTGTTTTAATGATGTATGTTCATGTTCGATCAAGTTCAGGATTTGACAAGTTAACTATCAGGTTCTAAAAAATGACCGCTTATAAAAATCAGGATTTATACGGTAACTAGTTTCCGACATTCCAACTTAATCATTCCTAGTTCAAGATTAATCCAGGTAAGTTACAACATTTGTTGCATAAAAGCCTTGCCTGTACACTTCATTCTTAAATCCCACAAATGGGTAAGTCGACCTCTTGGCTTTTAATGTTAAGTATAATACTAATGATTTCAATAAACAATAATAAATTAGCACGACTAACACATTTCCGACATTTTCCAACTTAATATTCCCGGGTCAAGTGGAAAGCCCAGTAGGTTAGAGCTCTATTGCTTCGTCCCTACTACACATCAATCTTAAATTTCACAAATAGATAAGCTTTGCTTCATCGACTTTTAGTGTTAAGCATAGTTAATTACTTTTCAAATAAGTAATTAAACAATTAACCATTTGGCCATTTATAAGTTCTAACCTCTTTTCTAAACCTTTTGTTTATATTTTTAAAACCCTTTTTAAAATGATATATATGTACAGTACATTTTTAACCAAAACTTGATATTAAATAAACCAATTGAAGGGATATTTTATTCCATAAGATAGCCAACATATTTTCAAAAAAATATAATAAAAAATGCTTTTGTAGTATTTATAATAGGTTTTAAAACATTTACTCAAAATATTACTTGAAAATAACAAGTGTATATAATCCTTAAAAGCTTTAAAAAGATACGTTTTCTATATATCGTACCAAAATGTCTCTCCTTTAAAAATCCACAACTAATTCTTAAACATTCATAAAGATCCCAAATTACTTTTAATCTTTAAAATAGTTACGAAACACAATTGTAAAAAGAAGGAAATAAAATACTTAAATCTAAATATCTTTTCAATCCTTTTAATGCCAAAAATCAAGTCCAAACGGGGCAGTTTTGCACAAGTGATGATTTGACCACTCTTCGAGATGTTACTTAATTTTTACTAATAAAGCTTTTAGTTAGAACAAAAATACATATAAAAAATTATAAATACAGTGAGAAACCCCCAAGTATTTGTAACGACCCGCCATTCTGACCGCCCCCAATCGGTAATTAAACCAACTAGAAACGTTCAAAATGACGGATTGTTGTTCAGTTTATAGAGTTTAAACAGAATCAGCCACAGAATCACAGAACAATCATATATTTCTCATAAATAATTTTTCTTACATATATCAGAGTTTGTACAATGCATTAAATTTTTATACAGCGGAATAATCTTTTATTCTTAAGTACAAGAAAATTTTTCCATAAAACTTTAGTGAAGTGCTTTCCCCTCTCTCTCTAACTTCACGGCCTGAAAATCTCCAAGCTGCAGAAATACTCGGTCTGACCCGAGCGTTAATTGCAAACACAAAAACACTCGAGTCAGGATTAATCTTAATTCAAGTAATTAAATTTGCAATGAATTGAAGTAAATGGTAACAGAGATGACGAATCACATGAATCAATTTAAATCTATTATGGATTTTCTTATTAACAACTTCAATTTTTAAAATCTGTCAATCCTGTGTGGCTGCAGTACACACGTATATTTATACACATGTGCACTGCCTCGCCAACACGTGTGCACCAAGCAAAAGCACACAGCTATCAGGTCAAAACAAGGTCAAACCCAAGTTTCAAAACTAGGTTCAACTAAAGGCCAATGCACAGATGAACAAACAGGGTCCCAAAATGAATGGGCAACAATTCATGGATTTATAAGTGCAACTGAACAAATGAAACAGGGACAGTGAATGATTCAACATAAACAACATCGAAGTGCAACAGAGCTTACGGCAACAACTACAAGTTCAATATAACAAGCTACAACTGATGACCAAACAAAGGGATGCAGACCAAACTACAGTGCAACCGAGAAGCATACAACTATGTGTATACAAATTCAATGAGATAACCCAGGTACAACAATGCAATCAACACAGCAGCTCAAAGACAGAATATATGCAAACGCATCAAACTCAGGTGGACAACATATCAAAAATATGAAATAAATCAAAGTAATCAGTGATGAACTGATATGCAGACAAGTACCAAAAGGCACCAGTTCAGTAGTCAATTGAACAACTATATGGACAGGGCAGCAACTATTGGAACATGACTTTGAACAATGCAAACTAAATGAAACAAGACACAGTACTCAAATGCAAGTGCACAACTAGACCCAAGTCCAACAGACTCAAGAGAATGCAACAACATGTCAACAAAAATGACATAGCAACAAGGCAGACCCCATACTCAGGTGGACAACATATCAAAATTTTGGAAATACAAAGTATTCAAATGAACACAGTAAGCTACATGATGATCAAACAAAGGGATGCAGACCAATATACAGTGCAACCAAATGAAGTAGTGGAGATGTACACTGAGCAGTGTATATTGATCAACAAAGTGTGGATAAAGAGACCAGACCCAAATGTTCATGAAATGAAACACTCAATGGTGAAGCAACTCGAATGAACACAGCATGTACAAGTTACAAAAACTCAAGTGAAGCAAGTACAGTGTGACAGTGAATGGGAAAACGTGTGAACATAGCAACTGCCACAAGTAATGCAACAGTGACCAACTTAAATGACAGCAATGCACAAATGCAAAGTGGAGTAAATGTCAACATGAAATGATCAAGGGTCAAAATAGAGACAAAGTCATGAGACTCAACATGTACATGTACTGATCAGTGAAGCCAAAGCTAACAGAGCCAACACAAATGAGCAAGTGAACTAGTCAACATGCATATATCTCAAAAACAAAGGGACTGCACTGTTTTCAAAATGAGACAACAATTTCAAAACTCAAGTGAACATGCAAGAGCATTTTTTCAACAGCAAGCATATATTCATACATCTACCAGTAATAAACTTGTAAATTGCTTTGATTAATTTCTGAGATGAAATACAAATTTAAACAACAAATTTTCAACTTAATTACTAACATATTTCAGGAACAAGGAGGGTAACAGAATTTTCTGTTTGCTTAATTACTAACAATTACTAACTTAATTGCTTTGATTATTTTCAAATTTTGGTCTAAACTTAACAAACATATTCTGTTTAAGAAACATAGCCAAACAAGGATCAAACCAAAAGAAAAATGAATTTTCTTTCTCTACCTATACTCTGCACATTTTCAAAACAGAGAGACATTTTGATATTTCATTCACATGGAAGCAACAGATTTTAAACAAGTATACTTAGTTCAACAACATGCAAACATATTTATCATCGAGCTTCAAGTCATGCAACCAGATTCTAGTGAAAACAAGTTAGACTTTACTCACAGTATTATAATTTTTCTTGAAACTGTATATCATAACAGAGGTGGCACATATATACATATACACAAGTATGCATCCATCACATCCATTCTTATACTCACAGTAAAATTTCAGACTTGTTTTAAATTGATGCAGAGACCTAGTGAAGTTCAAAGGAACAAAATCCATCTTGTTTACTGCAACAAAATCCATTGAAACTTTAAAAAACTGCAACTGCCCCTTTGATATTTTGAACTTTTTAAATAAAACTGAAATGTTTTTTTTAATACTTTGAATTTTAAGATCCTGAGTTGCCTTGAAAATAAAGTTTGTTTGCAAAACCAACTTTCCAGATTTACAGAAGAAAAATGATGCAGTTTTGTTTTATGTTTGAAATGTATAGGCTACTGATATGTACAGGGGTATTCACAAATTTAAGTATCAATTCAAGCCATCTTTATGCTAAAACATCCATGCAAGCATAATACACAGCAACACATCAAACCATAGGGGGGTTTACAGACATATATGTACATCACATATGAACAGAGGTTCAACCAAGCACATATAAACACAATTTTCCACAACCAGATTCAAAGATCCATCACATGCAGCAACACAAAGCAAGTCAAGTTTTAATAGCATCTGTTCTCATCAGATTTTTAAAAACAAAATTTATAGCATCTGTTTTCATCAGTTAAAAAAAACAAATTTCAATTAACATCTGTTCTTATCAATTTAAAAATAAATCCCAAATAGCATCTGTTCTTAACAGTTTAAAAACAAATTATATAGTATCTGTTCTTAACAGTTTAAAAACAAATTATATAGTATCTGTTCTTAACAATTTAAAACAAAATATTAAATAGCATCTGTTCTCATCAGATTAAAAACAAATTCAAGTAGCATATGTTCTTAACAATTTAAAAAAAACAAGGTTTAATTGCATCTGTCCTTAACAGTTTAAATTGGATTGACCGAGAGCAAAGAGCAAATGATAGCAAACAACACCCAAAACATAGCATGCAACCAAGCATTCAATTCAAACAAATATAAAAACTTGAATTAAAACCAATCGTGAGCAAAGAACTCACCTTTCACCGAATCGAAATGGCCGAAGAGTAATGAGCACAATTGAACGAAGATCGAAGCTGAAGCCCTAATTGTTGAAGCACGGAATCGAAGAACGAAGAGGAACGAGGACAGCCGCCATTAATTTTTTTTCCTTTCGTTTGATTACTGAAGGGTTTCGATTGAATGGGGTAAAGGGGTAGGGTATAAAAGAATAGGGAAGACGTGATTTTGCAGAGGAGATCATGTTTTTGGGGCGTGATGAAAGGCGTGTATACAGCTAAACAAAGTAAGGCCGTGTATACTTATTATTTTATTTTATTTTTATTCTTTTATTTACTTTTTTATCTTTTTCTCTTTCTTTTTTTTTCAATTTAAATTCAATTAGTTTTGTTTAATTTTTTTGTTGTTAAAATTTTAACTAAGTGTACTTATTTATTTCGTTATTGACAAAAATTTTATTCTATTTTATTTTAGTTAAAGAAAAATGTTATTGAGACTAACCACAAATTTATTAATTTTCATAAATAATAATTCTTATATCCAAATTATTTTTTCTAAGTTATTAGTTTAAAATACAAATTCAATATTCAATTCAACTCCAAAGTCAAATTCAAATTTTATTCAACTTTAAATAAATTAAATTCTAAATTTAATCGCCAATTTATTCTGATAATTTGAAATTCACGTCAAATCATCATTTAAATATTTAAAATAAATTAAATATTCACAAATTAAATTGTTCAAAATTCAGGACCGTTACAGTATCTCTCTACAAAGTTCCATAGAAATAGCCAAAAACAAGGCAATTCCAAACTGTTACTATAGCGCTGTCACTATAAGTGCACTTCCAAATTCGAGTTCGATACAAATTTAATTCCATCTATATCCTATGTGCTTTGTTCAAGGTCTTGTTGTACGTCATACAAGTCCATTTAAGTCCGTTCCAAGTTCGTTCAAGTACATATACATGGATCACAAATGTCACTTATTTTTAAAGTAAGAATTCAAACCAATGTGTTAACATAAGTCAACAACAATTCAATTAACATAAACACAATTAACACAACATATGTATGCATTATATTTTCACTCAAAGTGAGGCATTAACTAACCTTTAACCTCCTAAACAACCATGATCCAAGAACCCAAGCCAAATCCCATCCTTGCAACCTCCTCCTCTCTCCTCCTCCTTGTCTTGCACTTGCTCATTTGCCTCCGCTTCCCACAAATAGCTCACGGCCCCACCCTCAATGTGGAGATGAGCTTCACTTTTTCAGCATCTAACATGGTAGAAGGTTTTCTAATATTATGTAAACCTTGTGGGAAAGTTTGAAGTGATTTGGAGTTGATTTGAAACTATTTCATTTTAGAATATTTAGTGAAGAAGGAGATGAAGAAGCCATTAAAGGAGCTTGGATTTCTTTTATGAATTTGTGGTTATACTCTAAGGATGTGCCCCTCCTTCTATAGGCTCAAGATGGTGCTCTTTAGCCTTGCACTCAACCCCACATGCCATGGAAGCTTCTCCCCTGTCACTTCTTCTTTATGTCATTTCTTCATTATGCATATTACTCTTATATATCTCTTATCCATATGGAAGCTTCTAGAAACTTCCATTGTCTTATGAAGAAGTGTATATGTTAATAATTTGGTAATGTATTCCCTTGATTACTAGACAAGTGCACAAGAGTTTGAACAACTTATATCGATCGAAAAGCAGTTTACCATTATCGATTTCTCTGCGAAGAATATATTTTTGTAAAAAATTTCCAAAATAAGTTTACCATTATTAGTTATGATTTAAAAGGGGGTTAACAAGATTATTAAATCATTTTAATAACATTTAATCCAATATTCAAATATATTTTGATAATTCAGATATTTAAATGCGAAGTGTTTGAAATTCCGAGTCGTTACATTCTCCCCTACTAAGAATATTTCATCCTCGAAATTCCAACATAAGCAACCAAAGAAACAATCACGCATTGATATTTAATAGTATCACAATTACTAGCAAACAAAGCTAATGGTTTGCTCAAGACCAAATTGTAACGACCCGGATTTTTCGACGTTTGATTTGGGATATTTGAGTGGTTTTAAGTACTGAATTTGAATTATAAATTGATTTTGAATATGAAAAAAACTTGGGGCTATTTCTAAAATAAATTTAGAATTTAAATATAGAAATTTATTGAATAATTTAATTATTAAAGTTATAATTGAATTGTGATATCCCGGAATTTCAAGGAATTTAAAATGTGATAATCTACTTATTAAATTATTTAAAATTGGTAAAATTGTTATTTTAAACAATATAATGTGATGATTTTAAATATAGATATATATTTATTTTAAAAAGAATAATTATTTAATTTGTGTTATTTATAAATTTGATTTTTAATAGACTTATTATTTTCAAATTCAATAAGTGTTGTTCAAATGTATACGTATAAATATTTATCTAAGTTAACTTTAAAGTTAGAATTTAATATTTTAAAATTTAATAATGTGTTTATTTAAATTAATATAGATATATTTGAGTTGATTTTAAATTGAATTTGAATTTGAAATTTGGATTTAAATTTGAAATTTAAAAATAATATATATATATATATATATATCTTGAAATTATTTTGGATATAAAAGAATATGTGAATAAAGTTTTTATTTAAAATAAGATTTGTTTTATATTAATTTAAACAAAAGAATTTTATTTATATAAATTTAGAAAATATTTATCTAATAGTAAATAAATACAAAAGTTTTATATTTACATTTAAAAATGAATAAAATGTATTATATATGATTTTATTTAGAATCTAATTGGTTTTTTATTGTATTTTCTATTAAAAGTTTTATTTGTATAAAATTAAGAAAAGCATTTATAAATTAATAAAAGCACTTATTTGTTATGAAAATTAATTACAAAAGCTTATAAATTTTTTAAAAATAATGTAAAAATGAATAAATACAAATGTTTAATTATGAAGCTTATTGTTAACATGTGTAATGAGATTATAATGGAATTTGACAAATGTTGACAATTGAGGCAAGTGTCATTTTTTATTTTTTCTTTAATTTTAATAAATCTCAATTTAAATCTATATAAACAATCATCTTCTTGCTTAAATTTTTTTCTATCTTATCATTTCTTAACTCAAGAAACTTAAAACTGCAAAACATTATTCAAATCCAACAGAAATCCTAGAATCAAAGCCCTGTAAAAATTCTCAAACTCAAAAATCGAAACCTGTAAAAGCATTTTTCAAATCTGAAGTTCAACAAACCTATAAATTTTTTTCTCAAAAGCACATTTCAAAGCCGGTAACCTCTTTTATCAAAGCCTGGAACATTTTCAAAACTGCAACCTGGAATCAAAGTTGGAATCATCATCATCATGTTCTAGTTCAAAAAAGCATTCCAGTTTCAAATTTTCAACCTTCTCAAGCTTTCAAAACAATTCAGTTTTCAATCTAGTTTCAAGCCTCTACTTTTTAAAGGAGAGTAAACTTTTTAATTAAAAGTTTAAGTAGGTAAATAGTTGTTGCTTGTGAATTTTCTGTGATGATGATGCTCTGCATGTATATGAATATATAAGTGTAGTATCTGTATTTATATGATTGTGTTCAGAGGTGCATGTCACAGTCATTTTGTTCTTCCCTATTCTTATTACAGGATTATTAAGTTTAAACCAAAAATTCATTTTTCTCTTCCTTTGATTTCCTATAGCGTTTGGTTTTCAAACAACAAAGGTTTGTTTAGACATAAATTTAATTTTAAAAATGAATTTAAGTAAAAATATTTAAAAGTTTATCTGGTAAATGTGAATGTGGTAGAAATTCTTTTAAACATGCTAAAATCAGTCACTTTAATTTACTGCTTCAAGATTATAACTTGAACCTACTTTAAAAGTTAGGATTTCTAAAACAAAAAACAGAATTTTTTGCATTGGGATGAGAGTGTAATTTGGAGACGAACAGAAATTGTAGTTTTGGGTTTTTTTGGTAACTGGAGCATCTCTGTTGGTCAGGACTTCGACTAGAGGAGGTCAGGGTGCAGGAGAGTTCGGTAAATATATCTAGAAGTTGGTTAAACCACCATGGCATTGGGGGTTGATCGATTTATATTTAAACCCTAAATTGGGTTGTGGTTGGAATTTGGACGACTGTGTCATCTATGGTGCATCGGGTGGCACGAAACTCTGGGGAATGGTGGTATGGTGGGTCGGTAGGGTATGGCCAGAGTCTCTCGACCTCTGGTGGTCCGAGCAGTGTGGTCGAAGGGTTTTTCTGGCATAGGCTTTAGTTTCATATTCGACTGGTTTGCTCGATCTTGCTCGAGAGCTTATGATTGAATTTTGGTGGTCGGGATGGGTAGTTGCGACATTGGGTGATGTGCAGGAGGGTGCGTCATTGGTAGGAGTAGCTCCAGCAGATGGTGCACGTGCACGGTGAAGATTTAGTTTAAACCTATTTATATAAATTACTTTTTATATAATAAATGTTTCTTTAACATTTTGGTTAATAAATTTGAAATTTGTTAAGTTTAAATTTTGATTAAGTAAATTTAAAGTGATTTTAAAATTTGAATCAGGAATGAAATTTTAAAAGTTTGTATAAAAGCAAGTTTTAAATTCAAATTGAAACTAGTTTTTAAAACTATTTTTTGATAAATGTTTTAAGTCGTTTTAAGAAAGTGATGTTTTGATAACTTTAATTTATCAAGTTAAATGATTATTTTATTTTAAAACTTAATTAATGATTTAATTAAGTAAAGTTAATTATAAAGATAAATGGTGTAAATATATTAGTGGTAATTAGGGCTTAAATAAGACAATGTTTTATCATAAGGTTAATTAAGGGTTTAACGTCTTGGTATTATTTAAATTAATTAAAGGAAATTAAGTATAATTAATTAATTAAATTAAATATAAAGGATTAATTTAAGAAATTAATTAAGAGTAATTAATTGATTTAATTAATAAGTAATTAAGGATTAAAAGATAATTAATTTAAGGGTTATTTAATTTGTAATTAGAGATCATTAATTAGATAAATAAAGATTATTGATTAATTATTAGAGATTAATTAAGTAATTTAGTGTAATTAAGAATTAATAATTAAGTAATTAAGATTGATTAATTAAATGAATAGTGGTAGTTAATTAAGTAATTAAATGTTACTTAAATTAGTAATTAAGAAGTGCTTAAATTGTAATTAAGTTTTATTAATTGATAATTAGGTTTTATTACTTAATAATTAATGGATAATTAATCTGTAAATATAGATTAATTAAGAATTTGTCGAATGGTAATTAAGGATTTGCTAAGTGTTAATTAAGGATTGATTCACTGTTATTAAGGATTAATCAACCGGTGATTAAAGATTGATTAATTTGTAATTAAAGTTGTTAATTAATAATTAAGGTTTATTAGTTAATAATTAAGGGATAATTAATTAGTTAATTAATGATTAATTAATTGATTATAAGAGTAATTATGGATTAATTAATTTGTTTTAAGAGATATTGATTAATAATTAAGGTTTATTAATTAATAGTTAAAGGATAATTAATCTATGATTAGAGATTAATTAATTGATTGATAAGATAATTAAGGAGTGATTAATTAATTAAATGGTTTGTAATTAATTAATGGTTGATTAAGCAGGATTAGGTGATTAATTATTAAGTAATTAATTTAATTAAAGTAAATTGAATTAATTATGATATGGATTAATAATTCCTATTTGTGGATGACTGGTTGTGTAAAATGTCTGAATTGGATGATATCTATTGGATGATATGCTGTGATATTCTGTGATGTGATATATCAGTGATAAATGTGTGATATTTATCTGTGTAAATGATGTATGAATTCAAGAATTGAATTAATTAATTTTTTTAACTCTTTGAACAATTTGGCCTTTAAGATACGTTTGGATTTCGATGAGACCGGGATCGGGTATCAAATTCGATTACCCGAAAACCACATCGATATAAGTTAAACGTTAGATCGTGAATCCAAGTGAAGATCAAGTTGAAGACTCGAAGTGTAAGAACTATTTGTCATTAAAACTCTGAGGGTGATTTCAATACGAGTATAACGGAGATAGTGCTTTCAGGTTCGAGATGGAGTTTCAGAGTGCAAGGGTTATTGTCGTTAACTATGAGGGTGATTCCAAAATGAGTGTAACCAGATAATGCCTTCGGTTTCGTTCGAACCCGGAACGAACTTGTGTAGATTGAATGCTTTCAGAACATCGTTAGGTTGACGATGAGCATTCTAAGATAGATGTGTTCTATAAAGGTAATCGTAGCCTCAAGCCTCAACAACCGGGAATGGCTAAAACATGGGAGGTGTAGCAAGGCTAAGTGAGTCGCGCTCTAGTAGGATAAGATCTTCTCCTGTCTAGATTTTCTTTTTATACGGCTGTGTGGGCGGTTGCTAGCTACAACCGCAGGGTTGTCTTATTCGAGACTATCTAGTAAGGGATGGTTCCGGCCTTGTATTACAGGGGATTTAGGGTGGATCCTCGGTACGGTGATCTAGGCCACGTACTGTGACGGACGGTACCCCGGTAGCCCTACTATTGATGGAAATCCTATCTTCCTATGTGCCTTTTATGGTTGTGATTGTATAACTCACTTTGTGTCTAGTGTTGGAATTTAATGAATGTAACAATTCAGGCTATTTTCTAGTTTATTTGAAATCCCTAGTCCCTATTATAATATCGCAGGATTTTCTATCAACTGTTTTGGTTATCGTAAGGTAAAAACTTTTTCGTGTTTATATGCGGGAAGTCTTACGAGATACCTTTTGTTTTCAATGGTTTTTCAAAGTTAAGCAACTTTAACCCATTTACTCACACCAGACCCATGTCCGATCCGGAGTTTATTTTTGTTTTTCTTTAACTCTTTGGTACTCAAATTTTTATGAGTAGCCAAGGGATTCAGGTTAGCTTTAACAAATTCTGGAGGAGAGATGGAATAGGAGGCTTCAGAGTTTATAGATATATAGTGTTTCCGCTATGTTGGTATCTCTGTGTTGTATTTGAGATGTATGATAGACAGGTTTTATAACTGTCTAAAGTGATGATGTTGTTGTATCTGTGTAACTCTGATATGTAAAGACTATATAATGTCTATGTGATATATTATATTTTGTTCCATTTCCATTGTGAGATTCTGATATTGTTGAGATCTTTCTTCTATATTTTTCTATTTCTACCTCTTTCTTTCTTATTGATGATGCATCTATCTGTGGAATGAAAGGCGGGTCGTTACACTTGGTATCAGAGCATAGGTTGAGATAATGCCTAGGCTCTGGAGTAGTGTCTATCGTGAGAGCACGTATTTGTAATTTTTATATAACTATATACTTATCTAAATTTGTTGTGTATCTGTTTAGATTTCCAACATGATTTCTAGAGGAGTTTCATCTCTCTCTTTGTTTGGTTGACCATCCTAACTTTGTATCTAATCCTATAGGCAGGGTAATCGAGATAGATAAGATTTGAAGAGGTTTAAGATTTTCTTATCTCCCCCATAGTTTTCTGATGACCTATTTGTATTGGATTTCAAAGGGTTTGATTATCCTAGGTTTGGACTGGTTGGATAAGTATAAGGCTGTTTTTGGTGTACGAAGTAAGGACTGTATCTTTGGAGACTGAGTTGGGAAGAATCGCAAAAGTGACTTGCGATGATGCCGGAGTTCTTTGAGCAATCTTTTGCATGGAGTCGAGGCATCTCCAGAAGGTGTAGAGTCCATCGAGGTGGTCAGAGATTTTCCGGATGTTTCGAGGAGTGTAAGGTTTGTCATCATCTGGAGATAGAATTTCGGAACGTCTTAGTTCCAGGAGCAGTGCCTGTTGTTCAGCCTTTTGGAAGGATGGCGCCGAAGGATGGAGAAGAGTTGGTGTAGTAGACCCAAGATTTCTTAGACGAAGATTTTGTTCCAGCTTAATTTTTCCAGTTGGGGTTCATTTGTTGTCCCTGTGACCAAGTCGGATGAGTCTTTTGAGATTCTGTGTGGATTTGATGAACCGAGTTTTTTGGGATGTGTTGTATAAGTTTATTCATGTGTTCATCAATAATTTTCTTGACTACTCCAAGTCTGGAGAGGAGCACATGCGACATTTGGGAATAGTGTTAGAGACTTTGAGAAGGCATTTTGTTTTTGGTGAGGGTATTTTGGTAGATCCAGCCTGGATAGCTACTATTCAGAAGTGGAAGCAACCGTAGTTTTCTGGTTTGGCAGAGTTTTACAGGAAGTTTATCAAGGATATTTATAAGATTTCTTCACACTTAACCAAGGGACTCGGAAAGGAGCAAAGTTTAAGTGGACCCGAGTGTGTAGAGGCTTTCTTGGATTTGAAGGCAAGGCTGACCAGTGTGCCTGTTCTAGCTATTCTTGATGGCAAAAGTAAGTTGAGGTCTACACGGACGTTTGTGTGTGCCAGAGATGGATGGATTGAGTCAAGAATGGTCAGTATTCTAGTTTAAGATTGATGGCCAAGGAACATTGAGGATCAACGGAAGGATTTGTGCTCCGAATTCCTGGGATTTCAAGCAAGAAGTTCTGGCAGAGAGTCATCGCTCCAAATTGAGTATCCACCCAGGGATTTCAAGATGTATATGGATATGAAGAGAGTATTCTGGTGGCTGAGCATGAAGAAGGAATATGGGTGATTATGGATTGGTTAACCAAGAACGTCCATTTTATTCCGGTTAAGGAAAACTGTACTGCAGCATCTTTGGCTGAGTTTTTCTTGAAAGAGTTTGTCCAACTGCTTGGTGTTCCAGTCAGCATTGTTAGCAACCGTGATCCTATCTTCTCCAGCAAGTTTTGGAAGGCCTTGCAGATCAGCTTTAAGTTCGAGACTGAGTATGAGTTCAGCCTATCATCCCCAGCTCGACGATAAGACGAAAAGGCTGAACCAAATTCTAGAGATTTGTGAGGGCATGTGTTTTGGATTTTGGGTAAATGATGGGGAGGACCATCTACATTGAATAGAATTATCATATAGTTATCAAGCGAGTATCTAGATGGCACTCAATGAAGCTTTTTATGGAGGACCTTATAGATTCCCATCCTGTTTGGTAGAGTCAGGAGACCGTCTTGTTCTTGGTCCAGTTTTGATCCGAGAGACATCTGCGATAGTGGAGCTTATTAAGAGAGGATTAGTTATTGTGGACTACATGATTGAATTGCCAGTTTGGATGGCTGGAATTCACAATGTTTTTCACGTATCTCATCTGAGAAAAATATATGAACGATCCATCTTAGTTGGGATCTGCAGTTTAGAAGGATCCGATAGTTGAGTTGTTTTTAAGTGTGGTCTGATATCTGGTTCAGATTTATGGATCGGAGTGAGAGATAGCTCTGGGTCGTAGTGGTATAGCTAGTTAAGGTTCTATGAAGCTAGGATTTCAGAGTTTGTCTTGGGAAACTCTGAGTAGTTAGGAAGGCTTATCTGGATCTGTGTCCGGATAACTAGAGTTGTTTGTTTGAATGAATTGGATATTTGCATAAACTGTTGTTTGGGTGAATTGTTGTTTGGTTGATAATGTATAGTTGATAGGTATGCTTGAAAGGTTAAAATGAAATAAAAGTTTTTGGATTATCTTTGTTTTAAATTTCGAGGACAAAATTCTTTTAAGGGGGGAGGAATATGATATCCCGGAATTTCTAGGAATTTAAAATGTGATAATCTACTTATTAAATTATTTAGAATTGGCAAAATTGTTATTCTAAACAATATAATGTGATAATTTTAGATATAGATATAGATTGATTTTAAAAAGAATAATTATTTAATTTGTGTTATTTTATAAATTCTATTTTTAATAGACTTATTATTTTCAAATTCAAGAAGTGGTACAAATGTATATGTATATATATTTATTTAAGTTAACTTTAAAGTTAGAATTTAATATTTCCAAATTTAATAATGTCTTTGTTTAAATTAATATAGATATATTTTAGTTGATTTTAAATTGAATTTGAATTTGAAATTTGGATTTAAATTTGAAATTTAAAAAGAATACATATACATATATATCTTGAAATTATTTTGGACATAAAAGAATATATGAATAAATTTTTTATTTAAAATAAGATTTGTTTTATATTAATTTAAATTCAAAAGAATTTTATTTATAAAAATTTAGAAAATATTTATTTAATAGTAAATAAATACAAAAGTTTTATATTTACATTTAAAAATGAATTAAATATATTATATATGATTTTATTTAGATTCTAATTTGTTTTTTATTTTATTTTCTTTTAAAAGTTTTATTTATGTAGAATTAATAAAGCATTTACAAATTAATAAAAGCGCTTATTTATTAGGAAAATTAATTACAAAAGCTTTTAAATCTTTTGAAAATAATATAAAAATGAATAAATACAAGTGTTTAATTATGAAGCTCATTGTTAACATGTGTAATGAGATTATAATGGAATTTGACAAATGCTGATAATTTGGGCAAGTGTCATTCTTTTATTTTTATTTTTCTTTAATTTTAATAAATCTCAATTTAAATCTATATAAACAATCATCTTCTTACTTAAATTCTTTTTCTATCTTCTCATTTCTTAGCTCAAGAAACTTAAAACTGTAAAACATTATTCAAATCCACTAGAAATCCTAGAATCAAAGCCCTGTAAAAATTCTTAGACTCAAAAATCAAAACTGTAAGAGCATTTTCAAATTTGAAGTTCAATAAACCTGTAAAAAAATTTCTCAAAAGCGCTTTTCAAAGCCTGTAACCTCTTTTTTCAAAACTTGGAACATTTTCAAAACTGCAACCTAGAATCAAAGTTGGAATCATCATCATCATGTTCTAGTCCAAATAAGCATTCCAGTTTCAAATTTTCAACCTTCTCAAGCTTTCAAAACAATTCAGTTTTCAATCTAGTTTTAAGCCTCTACTTATTAAAGGTGAGTAAACTTTTTAATTAAAAGTTTAAATAGGTAAATAATTATTGCTTGTGAAATTTTTGTAATGATGATGCTCTGCATGTATATGTATATATAAGTGTAGTATCTGTATTTATATGATTGTGTTCAGAGGTGCATTTCAGAGTCATTTTGTTCTTCCCCGTTCTTTTTACAGGATTATTAAGTTTAAACCAAAAATTCATTTTTCTCTTCCTCTGATTTCCTATAGGGTTTGGTTTTCAAACAATAAAGGTTTGTTAGACATAAATTTAATTTTAAAAATGAATTTATGTAAAAATATTTAAATATTTATCTGGGAAATGTGAATACAGTAGAAATTCTTTTAAACATGCTAAAATCAATCACTTTAATTTATTATTTCAAGATTATAACTTGAATCTACTTTAAAAGTTAGGATTTTTGAAACAAAAATCAGAATTTTTAGCATTGGGACAAGTGTGTAATTGGAGATAACCAGAAATTGTATTTTTGGGTTTTTCTGGTAACCGAAGCATCTCTGGTGGTCAGGACTTCGACTGGAGGAGGTCGGGGTGTAGGAGAGTTCGGTAAAAATATCTGGAAGGTGGTTAAACCACTGTGGAATTAGCGGTTGATCGATTTATGTTTAAACCCTAAATTGGGTCGTGGTTAGAATTTGGCTGACTGTGTCATCTATGGTGCATCGAGTGGCACAAAACTCTGGGGAACGGTGTGGGTCGGCAGGGTGTGGCCAGAGTCGCTTGACCTCTGGTGGTCGGAGCAGTGTGGCCGAAGGGTTTTTCTGGCATAGGCTTTAGATTCAGATTCGACCGGTTTGCTCGATCTTGCTCGAGAGCTTGTGATTGAGTTTTGGTGGTCGAGATGGGTAGCTGTGACATTGGGTGATGTGCCGAATGGTGCGTCGTTGGTCAGAGTAGCTCCAGCAGATGGTGCACGAGCACGGTAAAGATTTGGTGTCAGTTGTTTTGGGTTGGGAGTTTACTCGAAGGGGCGCTCGGGTAATTGGTTGGGTGTCTCGAGTTTAAACTCGAAGTAGGGGTGAGGGTTCACTTTCCATTTTTTAAACTTAAAATAAATTTAAGTTTTTGGAAATGGGAAGAAGAGGATGAAACTCGGGGTTAGACCCGAGTGGCCTTCGGGTTTGACCTGAAGCAATGTGTTGAGTAGTTTAAAAAAAGATTTTTAAAAAAAAAATAAGGTTTTTGAAATTTAAAATTAAATTTAGTTTAAACCATTTTATATAAATTACTTTTCATATAATAAATGTTTCTTTAACATTTTGGTTAAGAAGTTTGGAATTTGTTAAATTTAAATTTTGATTAAGTAAATTTAAAGTGAATTTAAAATTTGAGTTAGGAATGAAATTTTAAAAGTTTATGAAAAAGAAAGTTTTTAAATTCAAATTGAAACTAGAACAGGGAACTCCAAAAAAAATAGATGATTCTTGGCTGGTCCACTAAATAAAGAGTTTTGGTTTTCTCCTTTTCGGGCTAATTCTTGTGAAAGAAGCAAATCCTTCTCGAAGTATGGAAGCAGTTAGTTAAGGCCTACCATCCAATAGTTCCTTCGTTACGCCGACAAGCTAATAGCTCTTAGTTTTTAAAACTATTATTTAATAAATGTTTTAAGTTATTTTAAGAAAATTATGTTTTGATAACTTTAATTTATCAAGTTAAATGATTATTTATTTTAAAACTTAATTAATGATTTAATTAAGTAAAGTTAATTACAAAGATAAATGGTGTAAATATGTTAATGGTAATTAGGGCTTAAATAAGACAATGTTTTATCATAAGGTTAATTAAGGTTTCAATGTCTTGATATTAATTAAATTAATTAAAGGAAATTAAGTATAATTAATTAATTTAATTAATTATAAAGGATTAATTAAGAAATTAATTAAGAGTAATTAATTGATTTCATTAATAAATAATTAAGGATTAAAAGATAATTAATTTAAGGGTTATTTAATTTTAATTAAAGAATTACTAATTAAAGATTATTTATTCATGATTAAAGATTAATTAATTGAGTAATTAAGTGTAATTAAGAATTAATTAATTAATTAATTAAGACTGATTAATTAAGTAAATAGTGAGTAGTTAATTAAGTAATTAAAGGTTACTTAAATTAGTAGTTAAGAAGTGCTTAATTTGTAATTAAGTTTTATTAATTAATAATTAGGTTTTATTAATTAATAGTTAATGGATAATTAATCTGTAAATATAGATTAATTAAGAGTTTGTTGAATAGTAATTAATTGATTAATCAAACAGTAATTGAGGATTTGTTAATTGTTAATTAAGGATTGATTAACTGTTATTAAGGATTAATCAACTGGTGATTAAGGATTAATTAGTTTGTAATTAAGTTTGTTAATTAATAATTAAGGTTTGTTAATTAATAATTAAAGGATAATTAATTAGTTAATAATGACTAATTAATTGATTATAAGAGTAATTATGGATTAATTAATTTGTTTCAAGAGATATTGATTAATAATTAAGGTTTATTAATTAATAGTTAAAGTACAATTAATTTGCGATTAGAGATTAATTGATTGATTGATATGGTAATTAAGGAGCGATTAATTAATTAAATGGTCTGTAATTAATTAATGGTTGATTAAGCGGGATTAGGTGATTAATTCTTAAGTAATTATTTTAATTAAAGTCAATTGAATTAATTATGATATGGATTAATAATTCCTGTTTGTGGATGATTGGTTCTGTAGAATGTTTGAATTGGATGATATCTATTGGATGATACGCTGTGATATTCTATGATGTGATGTATTAGTGATAAATGTGTGATATTTATCTGTGTAAATGCTGTGTGAATTCAAGAATTGAATTAAATTAAATTGTTTAACTCTTTAAACAATTTGGCCTTTAAGATACGTTTGGATTTCGATGAGACCGGGATCGGGTATCAAATTTGATTATCCGAAAACCACATCGATCCAAGTTAAACGTTAGATCGTGAATCCAAGTGAAGATCAAGTTGAAGACTCGAAGTGTAAGAACTACTTGTCGTTAAAACTATGAGGGTGATTCTAATACGAGTATAACGGAGATAGTGCTTTCAAGTTCGAGATGGAGTATCAAAGTGCAAGTGTTATTGTCGTTAACTCTGAGGGTGGCTCCAAAATGAGTGTAACGAGATAATGCCTTCGGTTTCGTTTGAACCCAGATCGAACTTGTATGGATTGAATGCTTTCAGAACATAGTCAGGTGGATAATGAGCATTCTAAGATAGATATGTTCTATAAAGGTAATCATAGCCTCAAGCCTCATCAACCAGGAATGGCTAAAACAGGGGAGGTGCAGCAAGGCTAAGTGAGTCGCGCTCAAGTAGGATAAGATCTTCCCCTGTCTAGAGTTCCTTTTTATTCGGCTGTGTGGGCGGTTGCTAGCTACAACCGCAGGGTTGTCTTATTTGGGACTATCCAGTAAGGGATGGTTCCAGCCTTGTGTTGCGGGGGATTTAGGGTGGATCCTCGGTACGGTGATCTAGACCATGTACTGTGACGCGCGTTACCCCTGTAGCCCTACCATTGATGGGAACCCATTATTCCTACGTGCCCTTTACGTTTTGATTATACAACCCACTTTGTGGCTTGTATGCTAGAATTTAATGAATGTAAAATGTTCGGCTAATTTCTACTTTATTTGAAAACCCTAGACCCTATCATAATATCACAGGATTTCCTATCAACTTTTTGGTTATCGTAAGGTAAAAATTTTTCCGTGTTTATGTGTGGGAATTCTTACAAGATACCTTTTGTTTTCAAAGGTTTTTCAAAGTTAAGCAACTTTAACCCATTTACTCACACCAGGCCCATGTCTGACCCGGAGTTTATTTCTGTTTTTCTTAAACACTTGGATACTCAAATTTTTACGAGTAGCCAAGGGATTCAGGTTAGCTTTGACAAATTCTGGAGGAGAGATGGAGCAGGAGGCTTCAGCGCTTATATATATAGTGTTTCTGCTATGTTGGTATGTCTGTGTTGCATTTGAGATGTATGATAGACAGGTTTTATAACTGTCTAAAGTGATGATGTTGTGTCTGTGTAACTCTGATATGTAAAGACTATATAATATCTATGTGATATATTATATTTTGTTCCGGTTCCGCTGTGAGATTCTGATATTGTTGAGTTCTTTCTTCTACCTTTTTCTATTTCTACCTCTTTCTTTCTTATTGATGATGCGTCTTTCTATGGAATGTAAGGCCGATCGTTACATGAATATTGGTTAAAATAGTTAATCCAGAGTTTTAAGCTTGATAAAAATAATTTAAAGGCTTATAAAATTTATATTAATAACAATGAAGATAATAAAAGTTTGAAAATTGAATTTAAAAGTGATCTGTTCAATTTTGAAAATAGCTTGTTTAAATTAACGTTTAAAAATAGCCTTTTGAAACACCATCTCTGAATTTGATGAAACCAGTTCCATTGGATCCATAATATATATTATCATCGGATTTCAAATTTCGTAGCTTTTGGAGTTATCTTTTAGATGTACGAGATGTAATTGAAAATTCAATAATAATAATTGAGTTCAAAAGGCTATCTTCTCTATACAATCGATTTGGGACTCGATACCTTTTTCTTTGTTTTTGGAATAGGGTTATAACAGTATGAACACCTTGTGGCATACCTCAATAGGAGGTCAAGATTTTAAGCTACGAAATCAAGACGTTTAAAATTTAAATAGTATATATATATATATATATATAATATTTGTTGATTTGACTATATTCCCATCAGCTACTTTCTTTTTTATCAATCTGCTGTAGCCAACAAGTAGCACACAAGGTATCTTTTCCTCATTTTAAATTCATGTCGATCTTTCTTCCATCTTTAGTTGATATGAACAAACACAACCGAGAAAAAAAAGCAGATCAAATGAAAGTTCGTTCCCTTCCTCTAGTTCAAATGAAATCGAATGAAATAGATCATGCATTCTCTCTTCCTCCCAAAAACTCCACTGCTCAAATTCACTTTGATTTCTATATAAAAAAGGCAGATGAAAAAGAAAAGCGCGAGCACGTGGCTAATTCGCGAGGGTAGGTGGCAGCGACGTGAAGGGGGAGGGCCCAGGAACGAGCATGGCGAAGTCGCGTTTGCTTAGATATTGGCTGCAGTGTAGGCGAGCCATGAAGGTTAGTACAACGTCGATGTCGTGGAGTGGGAAGCTCCGGTTGCTCGTGTGGAGCGTGCGAGGACGGAGGATGGTGAAGAACGTGATCATTTAGGGCTCAAGTGGATCATGTGGGCACGAGGGAATGGTGGCTGGTCATTCTCGAGAAAGCAAACACGAAGCACGGTGAGCTCGATGATAGTTTGGGATGGAGGCGACGGTCAGTGGTGGAAGGCGTGGTCGACTAGAGCCTGGGATCGTAGGCGAGCATTAAGGAAAAAAAGGGGCTGCTCGTGAGTATGCGCGACTTAGAATTTTTAGAAGGTTGTTATGGTAAAATAATTTGTTTAAAATCAGTTTTGAATTTTAAGTTATCTTAATATAATTAATTTAGTTATTCCAATGATTAATAAAATTTGTAATCTGCTTACGAGGTTTATATCGAATGGAAGCTGTGCAGAAAATATAAATTTGAGACGGATTGCAATTTAAAAATCAAGATGAGTAAAATCTCGCTCATTTGGATGACCAGTAAATTTTAAAATGTAGAATCTAAATTATTGGTTGTTGGTTGATTTTATAAATTATTATCTGCTGATGTTAAACATATATATGGTAGTATATATAGTAGTATTGGAGTGATATTCTCGCATATTATAGCGGATGAGACCCTATGTGTCCCGCATAATAGCGGATGACCCTATATACGGTGATATCCTCCTCGAAGTGGGATTGGTATTTTTACTGTTGCCTAACATCTATGGATGCAGGAAAAACAGGTTGGAGGGATCCAATAGAATTCCTCAAATATATTAGTATTTTTCTTTTGTATATAAGTGTGTGTGTGTGTGTGTGTGTTTGATTATTATGTGTTGTAAAAAAAATCTAAATGATATAATGGCATGGAAATTAATTGTGGAAATATTATATACCATGAATATTATTTTAAATTTTCAGGAGCCAGAAATAGATTTGTAATATAAAAATTTGTATAACGAAATTTGGATAAATTTAAAGGGATTGGTTTGAATAAGCATGGTGAATTTCGGATCGTATTAAATAACGTGGGAAAGTATTTTAAAGAGAGAATTTAAAATAAATTATATAAAGGAATTTTTTTAAAGACTGGGTTTGAAAATGAAATTCAGGAAAAAGGTTGAAATCGATATTTAAAATAGATTGGCAAAAATAAATGAATTTTTGAAGGAATTGAATTTGTAAAATGGAATTTTATAAATGAGATTATTTTTAGTGGAACTCAAGAAGAGATATAAAAAGTTATAAACGAAGTTATAAAAGAAGGAAGTAATATTGGATGATAAATTTGAAATACAAATTTATGGAAGAATTTGTATTGGGATATGGAATTAGGGTAAGAAAAATAGTAGAAAACTATTTTTAAAAAGTAGATAGTCAAGAAAACCGAAATGAAAAAAATGTGATGAAATCGAGAGGGGTTATAAATTGAAAATTTAATTACCAGATTTAAAAATATATTTTTAACAATAATTTAAGTTTTAAATTTTAAAAAAGAAACTTTTATATATTTAAACTAGGAAATTTTAAAGTTAGTATTGAATACTTCAGAAATGAATTTTTAAATACTTGATTTTGTTTAAATAGAATACTAACTTTTAAATCTTCTTTGGAAAGTGATATTAAAAATGGTGTTTTAATATTTCAAATAATTATCTGAATATGTCTTAAAAAAAAATTATTTTTATTTTCTTTAAAATACTTATATGTAATATATAAAGTTTTGAAATGTTTTGAATTTATTTATAAAGCTTCTCGGAAGCCGGAAAAATGGGTTATTAAGTGGATATGATTTATAAGAAAATTCTTAAATGGAATTGGGAACAAAAATATGAACTTTTCTGAAGAAGTTAAATAAAAAGTGAACTTCAAAGGATAAAGATAGAACTAATAAAGAAGCACAAAGGAAATTGAGTTTATATGCAAGTATAATTTGTTTTGAAATATTAAGTGAATTAATTAGGGAATTTCGAAATTTATAGAATTCATGTGAAACGAGTTTGGAAATTTACAAATAAAGTTGTAAATGATTTTTAAGAAAAGAATATGGAGATAAGAGGAATATTTTCCAAGTGTCGAATATCAAATGAAGTGCAGAAAATATTCTAAGTACTGGAAAGGTTTGGAAATGTTCCATGAAAATAAAAAGGGATTTGAAAACTATTTTCAAATGTTGAGGAATTGGAAGTAATATTTTATAAAGATATTTTGAGATAAATTTTGGAAAATTTATAATAAGGCCTGATGATGGTTTATGGATGTGCATTGATAGTTAAATAACTGACTATCGATTTTGGCCAATTCCGTTGGTTGTTTTGAAGAGATCGGAATTGGATTTAATTATCCGAAAACCACTTCGATCCGGTTTGAAAGTAACGAATGAATACCGTGGAGATGGTGATTCGGTTAGTTCAGACCCATGACAACTTGTACGGACGAATGTTATCGAAACATCATCATTGGAGGACGATGAGCATTCGAAGTGAATGTTTTCTTTAAAAGGTAACGCCTAGCGTCGAGCCTCATCAACCGGGGAATAACTAAAACATGGGAGATGCAGCAAGGCTAAGTGGATAGCACCAAGTAGAGTAAGGTTACCTCTATCTAGAGTCCCTTTTATTCGGCTGTGTGGAGGTTGCTGATCCCAACCGCGGAGTAATCTTATTCGGGCTATTCATTGTAAGAGTAGTCCGGTCATGTGTAGCAGGGAATCCCATAGTGGTCCTTGGTACGCTGGTCTGGAGATGTACTGTGACGGGCGGTACCCCAGTAGTCCAACCATTCGATGGAATCCATTCTCCAATAAGCGCCATATGGTTTTGATTGTGCCCAACTATGTTTGAATGTGAGATGCAAGCATTTCATCTATATTCTATTTACTTTCTATAAAAACTGTAATAATATCAAATGATTTTGATAAAAATTGTTTTGGTTATGTAAGGTAATAACCAGTTGTGTTTATTTGTAACTGTGGTCTTACGAGATACTTTTTTTCCAAAGGATTTTGAAAAGTTTATAATCCAATTTGAATGTATTTTCTCACGCTGGTTTTCCAGACAGACTCGGATGTTATTTTATTATATTGCTCGGGTCAGACCAAGTATTACAAATTCAGGTTAGATTGCTATGGAACTTAGAAGACGAGCTGGAGGAGTTTAGACGCATATCATGTACTTGGATATTTTCCGCTGTACGAGGACAAGTTGTTATAACTGTCCAGATTTAATGTGATGGTTGTGTACTTTGATGATTGTAAGTATTAAACAGTTACAGATCATTTTATGTAAAAATATGTTGTTATATATATATTATATTTTATTCTGCCGCGATTGTGAGATTGTGTTATTGTTTTATTTTCATCTTCTATGTGATGCCCCACCTCTATACTCACGCTAGCCAAGGACACTACGAGGTAACGCCGTCAACTAGCACGAAGAATAAGGCTGTTGAGGAGCAACCATCCACGTAATTTCTTTGTGCGAACACCAGTATGTCAGATAGTACAACATGCATTTCATTTCAAGAGGAAATCCAATAAACCAATACAAACTCAAAGCTACTACATAGTGGCTATATGATCTTCGGAAACAAATATAGAAATAAGCATAATCCAAATCAGTCACAGATATCCATATCACAAAGGCGGAAATAGATATGAATATAACAAATAGAAGTGCATATCAAATTAGTGGACAAATAAGATCCATAATATCACAAAAGAATAGGTACAAGTGCTAGATAAAAGAAAATGTATACATCAAGGATTCTCTATCTCAAATGTATAATAACAAAAACTACTATACTAGAGTAGTTAGCCAAAAGTCAGATAATGTTTCTAGAAGAGGAGTCAAGCAGAAACACCTGTAACATCTCGATCTGACCCGAGTATTACTTTAATAAGAAAATAATAAATGGATCAGTCTAGCTATAAATATCAGATAAAATGAGATAGGATAAGAGATACGATTAAAACGTATGATAACAAAAATGTCATACTGTGAAACGTATACATTCAACAACAACAAAAAAATCATACAACATCTAAAAAATCTCAAACACCAAAAAGAATGTCATATTCTTTAACATATTCGCCAAAACACAAACATTTTTAAAGCTTATCAATGTAAATCTCAGAAAATTAGCGAAACACAAATTCTAGGAATCATCAATTAGAAACCCAGAAAACACAAATGAGTCGAAGCTCCTCCAAATGAGCCAAAGCTCCTCCAAATGAGCCGAAGCTCCTCCAAATGTGCCGAAGCTCCTCCAAATGTGCCGAAGCTCCTCCAAATGAGCCGAAGCTCCATAAAATCGAGGTATAGTCCCCTCGTGGGCAAAGAGAGGCAAAGCTCAACATAACGGGTTATTTTCTCCCACGTGGACAAAGAGACATCGCACATCGCTAGTCTAAGTCACAATATGATCATCGACGATCAACAAGAAGTGTCAATTACACTAAGCTAGTAAATAAATGAGTTTAGCTTCATGTCCCATAACACTGGCTTAACTTAAATAATAACGAACAGATTGTAGATCTCCACTCGAAAGTTGTCACAAGAGTCCAATCGAACAAGTCTAAGAATTAACCGACAAAGTAAACGCAAGTGTTTCATACCACTTGTTTTGCTAAGCCGTTTAATTATATTTCTCATACGAATGAGGTAAAAGTTTGTATATACTAATAGGTTGGAAAACAATTTTATAAACCAACTTGATATTGAAAATAGTGTTGAATTCGTTTTGGTGAAAGAGTTTCGATATTTACTACTAGTATAGAAACGTTTGTATTTCAAAGTGATAAATCACAAATATGATTGTAAAACAATCAATCACCAAAACTCACATTCAAAGATGTGAATCGAATTCATAGAAATCGATACCGAATCCATCAAGATGGATATTCTCAAAAATCCTGAAAAAGAAGTCATCAGAGTCAACAATAAATGATAATAACAAATCGGATCAACACGAATCAATTAAAATTGGAAACCCAAGCAAAATAGGCAAATTAGGCTGAGGCAAGCAGGTCAGTCGACTGAACCAAATGGTCAGCCGACTGGCCCAATGCCTAGAAACTTAATGTTTCCTGAGACGGCAGATTCAGTCGGCAGACCTACTCTCCCAGTTGACTAAACCTGCTTCAGAAGCATATTCAGCCTTGCCCCCAAGAGGGGCAAAATCCTAACAGTTTACGATCGGACGAGCAATGGGCGCTAGGGATTTATGCCAATCGGCAACCCAGCCCTATAGGCTCTTGGATGCATCACCAAAAACATGTTCAAACATCGAAGATAGGATTTTTAAAGATTTGACTTCAAAACACCAAAAATTGGAATATTCATAAAACCAATTTGTAACAACCCGCATATTTATCGATTTTATATTTAAATATTTTATTTAAATATTTTATCGTTCGTCGGATTTTGGTTCGAAAAGCTACTTTTTGCAAACAGTCGAATTGGGACTCGAGACCACCCCCATTGAGTTCAAAATGCCGTTTGTGACCTTTTTGAGTATAAGCTTCGATATGTTTGGAGAAAGTTGATTTTTGCTACTTTTTCCCACTTAGGGCTTTGGTTTGGGCTGAGCCAATTAACCACTTACTAACTCAGTCCCAATCCCCCTCTCCTCTTCATTACTTCATTCCAACTCCTAACTCTCTAGCAAAACTGAAAATGGAGGTGGAGAGTGGAAATTAAAACTCCAAGCCCTAACTTCCTTTGCAAATCCATCTCCTAGCTCCAAAGTTCAAGAGAACCCATTGGTAAGCTTCCTCTTCTTCTTCTCCAACTCATTCTCTCTTTGATTTCAGAAATTTCCTAAACCTAATTTAGGAAATGTTTCTCCTTTAAGCTTAGATTCAAGCTTGTTGGGTTGGAATTGAAGAGTGATTGTTCTTACCATTGCTCTATAGCTTCTTCTTCAATCGTTCGGGTTCAAAGGTGAGATTTTTAATCTCACATCTATGCTTATAATTCTCTTCTATTGTTAGGTATGAATTCCTAACACTTATTCATGTGCATTTGATTTTGATTTGGATTTCTTTTGTGAATATTCCAATTTTTAGTGTTTTGAGTTCAATTCGTTAAAAATCCTAACTTTGATGTTTGAACATGTTTTTGGTGATGCATCGAGGAGCATATAGGGCCGGGTAGTCGATTGGCATAAACCCTTAGCGTCGTTGCTCGTGCGATTGCAATTTGATCGAGAGTTGCACCTCTTTTGAAATAGGGTAGGAAGTGCAAGCTTACAGGTTCGGCCGACCGAGCCCCCTGGGCCGGTCGACCGACCTGTAGTCCAGGCACTTCCTGCCTCTGTTTGGAAGTGCTGGTTACAGGCTTCGGCCGACCGAGCCCCTGGGCCGGTCGACCGACCTGGTGCCCCGAGCACTTCCAACCTCTGGTTCGGTCGACCGACTCAGGGAGTCCAGTCGACCGACCTGCTACTATTTGCCAGATTAGCCTATATTGCTAATTCGTTTGAATATCCAACTTTAATCGATTCGTGTTGTCTCCCTTTTGTTGTTGTCATTTATTATCGACTTTGATGACCTTTTCTTTGGGAATTTTAGATATATCCACTTTGATGGATTTTATATCGATTTCTTTGGATTTTATTCACGTCTTCGAATGTGAATTTTTATGCCCGATTGTTTCTACAATCACTTCTATGATTTGTCACTTTAAAATATAAAGGTTTTCTATACTAGTAGTAAATATCAAAACTCTTTATTCAAATGATTTCAACACTATTTTATTACAAAGCTCGTTTTCTTAAACCGTTTTCCAATCTATCAGTATATACAAGCCTTTACCTCGCTCATATGAGAAATCTAATTAAACGACTTAGTAAAACGAGTGGTATGAAACGCTTGCATTTACTTCGTCGGTTAATTCTTGGACTTGTTCGATTGAATTTCTTGTGACAATTTTCTAGTGGAGATCTACAATTTGTTCATAAATATTTAAGTTAAGCTAGTGGTTATGGGACATGAAGCTAAGCTCATATATTTACTAGCTTACTGTAATCGACACTTCTCTTTGATCATGACGATCATTTTATGGTTTAGACTAGCATTGTGCGATGTCTCTTTGTCCACGTAGAGGACTGTACGTCGTTTTTATTGAGCTTCGGCTCACCAGGAGGAGCTTCGGCTCAAAGTCCGCAATGGGGGACTATACCCTGTCACGAGGAGCTTCGGCTCACCAGGAGGAGCTTCGGCTCAAAGTCCGCAATGGGGGACTATACCCTGTCACGAGGAGCTTCGGCTCACCAGGAGGAGCTTCGGCTCAATGTCCGCAATGGGGGACTATACCCTGTCATGAGGAACTTCGGTTCACCAGGAGGAGCTTCGGCTCAATGTCCGCAATGGGGGACTATACCCTGTCAGGAGGAGTTTCGACTCACCAGGAGGAGCTTCGGCTCAAAGTCCGCAATGGGGGACTATACCCTGTCACGAGGAGCTTCGGCTCACCAGGAGGAGCTTCGGCTCAATGTCCGCAATGTGGGACTATACCCTGTCAGGAGGAGTTTATTTTTCTGGGATTGGCCATCCTTTTTATTGTGATTTCTGGATTTCGTGTGTTGATTTCTGGAATTTATGTTTCACCAACTTTTACGATGGGCATTGATATATATGTCATTTATTGTGGCTTGGTGAATGAAATTAGGAGTATGACATTCCTTTTTATCTTGAGTAGATTATTGTGATATTGATTAATCTCTTGTTGATTTTCAATTACTTATTTATCACATCTTGGCATTATGATTATTATATGTTTATGTCATATCTCTTATTATATATCACTTCATCTGATATTTATAGCTAGACTGATCCGTTTATTATTTTCTTCTTAAATAATACTCGGGTCAGACCGAGATGTTACAGGTGCTTCTGCTTGACTCCTTATCCGTCTACACCTGATCTTTTGGTTAACTACTTTAGTTTGGTAGTTTTTGTTGTATACATTTAAGACATAGACTCCTTGATGTATACATATTTTTGTCTAGCACTTGTATCTATTCCTTTGTATTATTGTGGATCTTGTTTGACCACTACTCTGATGTACACTTTCATGTGTTATATTCATATCTATTTCCTCCTTTGTGATATGAATTATCTGTGACTGATTTGTGTTATGTTTATTTCTATATTTGTTTCCGAAGACCTTTATAGCCACTGTGTAGTAGCTTTGAGTTTGTGTCAGTATGTTGGATTTCCACTTGAAAAGTTATATTTTTATCCGGCATATCGGTACTCGCACAAAGCAATTATACAGATGGTCGCTCCTCAACAGCCTTATTCTCCGTGCTAGTCGACAGCATTACTCTGTAGTGTTCTTGTCTAGCGTGGGTATAGAGGTGGAGCGTCACAGCTTGGTATCAGAGCCAAACTTCGGAACAATATGGAATATTATAACAAGGATCATCGTCCTAAGTCCATCTTAGGAGTCGTGCTTTAGGATTTTATTCGAGTCTTCGTACCGATTCATCCTATTTTCTTTACGATTCCTTGTTTTATCAAACAAGTTTGATTGAAATTTACTTTGAGAATAACTTTTTCCACTTCTTTCTTTCTTTCTTAAAGAAGAGAAATGGTTAGACCAGGCCGTCCCAGCGCCGGTCAATCTAGTGCTACTCCCCAGGATGGAGTATTTATGTCTGCCCAGCAGCTTCTAGATCTTGTTAAGAATGCTCAAGCTGCCGGTCCCATTCCAGAGCCTACTCATCCTAGATTCGGTTTTGCACGCTTGTGCAGAGACTACACTGATTTGGGTGGAAGGCCATTCAAGGGATCCGAAGGTGTTATAGAAATTCAAGCTTGGCTCAAATCATGCGATCGTATCTTTACTCGCATGAATCTTATTGACCTTCATCGAGTCCAAGTGGCTTCTAGCATGCTCCAAGAAAGAGCATTAGATTGGTATGAGCTTTTAATTTCTGAAATTGTTGAAGCAGATCTCACTTGGGAGCAATTCCAAGAAAGATTCGAATTAAAATTCGTGCCGGAGGCTGAAAAAGTAACTTTGGCCCGGCGTTTTATTGACCTTGTTCAAGGTGAATCTTCTGTAACAGACTATGTCGCATCTTTCGAATCTCTGTCCAAATACGGGGTTGAATACATTAATACCCCATTGAATAAAAATCAGAGATTTGTCTATGGCTTGAATAAGAATCTTAAGAAGCCATTACTTCTGAAACTTGAGGTTTCATTTGATCAGCTTATTGATATCGCTCTTCGTCTTGAAGAGGCCGATAGAGAAAGTGTTTGTGATATTGGGACTTCCAAGAAGAGGCATATTAAGTTCAAGATCCTTAATCCCAATAAGAGAGTGAAGCAAGCTACTTTTGTAGCAAAGACTCCAATCCCTAATCGTGGAGGATGCTACAATTGTAATTCTAAGGAACACTATGCGAATATGTGTCCAAAACCCCATTCTTGTCGCTATTGCAAGAAACCGGGTCATCTTTTATCTGCGTGTCCCAAACTTTTGAACAAGGACATGAGAAAGCTAAATATTGTGCAAGCCCCTAGCAACTCTTCTCTTGGTCAAGGTACTTTTCACTCAATCCTTGATGGCATTGTTTTATTTCGTGATCTTCTTATTTGAGTTCTTTTTGATATGGGTTCCATCTCACTATTTTATATCAAAAGAACTTGTCGATTCTTTTTCTTTGAATATTTTGGGCTTGATGACTTCTTTGAGGATTGCGAATCCGGATGGTAGGTCCGCAACACTCAATTTGCTTTCTATTGATGTCGAAATTATTTTATGAGACTTTTCTTTCCGAGCCGATATTTTTACTTAGGCTTCGGAATTGATTTTTTTGAAAGGATCGGCTTAATCATTGTGAAGCCCATATCCTATTTTTCGAGTGGACTATTCATCTTCGACATTTTCAATCTGTTAAGCAGATTTCTATTTTTCCTTTATGATTTCGATTCCAACTTGATGGCTTCATTTTATTCCTTAAGCCCACTTATAAGGAAAGTGTTATTTCTCTCATTTATGTAGTTAGAGAAATTTTTCGGAATCTTTGAGCTTGTCTTAGGAGTATCACCTAAGTAATCTTTTGTGTGGTGCTAAGGTCTTTTCAGTTTGACCTTGCCACCGATTTTCTTTTGGCTACGAGTTGCGTGAGTTAGCATTCCACTTACGCACTCCGCACTCGTTATGATTCCTATGAATGAATTATTATGTCATTCAATTTGTTCAGCTTATTTCATCCATTTTATATATCAAATATTCTATGAATATTTCGATGAGACCATTCTTTTATTTATTGATTTTTGGATGAAAATAGCAATTTAAAATTTTTGCAAAATCTTTTTCATAAGATTTATTTAGAAGTATAACTGGATTTTTGTTCTTGAAACGAACAAAGAATATTCTTAAAACTTTTTAAGAGATTTATTTATCCTATAAAATATGATTTTGTGATTGTATTGCCCGCTGAGTGCTTTAAGAATTTTGTTCGATGCGCTTGATCAACGTTATCGATAGGAATTTCCTAAACGCTTTGATGAGACAATCAGACACAGTATATTAACTTGAAAATAGTAAATTTTTCTAGAAAGATTATTACATAATGATAAATATAATTTTGAAAGTTTTAACTTTTCAGGAAAGAAGATTATTTAAAAGAAATTCTTTCTTTTCGATACTCTTGTTCTTGTGATTCCTGAAGGGGAACCAAGACTTTGCTATTTGTACCGATACTAGTCGTATTGGTTTGGATGCCATTCTCTTGCAAAGGAGAACGTGCTATCACTTGTGCTTCTAAATCATTATAGCTTATCGGGACTAGATATGCCACTCATGATCTAGTGCTCGCGGCTATTGTTTTTACTTTTGGAATTTGGCATCATCACATTTGGATGAGAAATTTGTTCTCTACCTCGATCATAAATCTTTGGAATAATTATTTTCTCATATGGAACTCCATGTTGACTCGAGTTCCTGGCATCTTATGATCTTGATATTCTGGAAATCGTGTTGCCTTTGCGCTTTGTCGTAGGCAACAAGTTGTTGATTCTTTGATGTTGTCTGAATGGAATTATCTTTTTATCAAGTTCATCGGACGTTTTGATATACTTCGTTTTATTGAGCTTTATCTCATTCCTTTTGTGGACTAGTGTCCGGTGTTCTTTTATGGTGGTCGGTTCATCGGATGTACTGTTATTATACTACATCGATGTTCCGTCTTATCTGGATCAATGGATGTACCATTATACTACATCGTTGTTCCGGTTTATCGGTTCATTGGACGTACCATTTTTGTACTACGTCGGTGTTCCAAATTATTCGAGTTTCTAGTTTCTCGAGCGTACCGTTTCTGTACTACGCCGTTGCACTAGCTCAATTTTCTTCTATTCTTGACGTTTTCCACGTCTTTTATCTACGGAAATGCCTTAGGGATTCCGAATTTTTATTCTTGAGCTCGGTGTTATTGAGGGGATTGAAGTTTCACCAAATTTGACTTTTGAGCAACATTCTATTCGCATCATTGCTTCGGAGGTTGAGCGCCTTCGATATAAAGATATTCTTTTTGATAAAAGTTCAATGGTTCTCAAATCCTAAGGATTTCTCTTGAGAAATCTTGAGAATTCTTCGAACGAAACTTTCGGATTTACTCCTTCATGCTCTTCATGGTGGACTTCTTTATTCAAATTCTCTTTTGTGTTGATATGCTTCTATGGTTGTTACTTCTTATTTTCTTCTTAAGTATTGCGAGGACGCAATTTCTTTAAGGAGGGGAGTCTGTAACAACCCGCATATTTATTGATTTTATATTTAAATATTTTATTTAAATATTTTATCGTTCGTCGGATTTTGGTCTGAAAAGCTACTTTTTGCAAACAGTCGAATTGGGACTCGGGACCACCCCCATTGAGTTCAAAATGCCGTTTGCGACCTTTTTGAGTATAAGTTTCGATATGTTTGGAGAAAGTTGATTTTTGCTACTTTTTCCCGCTTAGGGCTTTGGTTTGGGCTGAGCCAATTAACCACTTACTAACTCAGTCCTAATCCCCCTCTCCTCTTCATTACTTCATTCCAACTCCTAACTCTCTAGCAAAACTGAAAATGGAGGTGGAGAGTGGAAATTAAAACTCCAAGCCCTAGCTTCCTTTGCAAATCCATCTCCTAGCTCCAAAGTTCAAGAGAACCCATTGGTAAGTTTCCTCTTCTTCTTCTCCAATTCATTCTCTCTTTGATTTCAGAAATTCCCTAAACCTAATTTAGGAAATGTTTCTCCTTTAAGCTTAGATTCAAGCTTGTTGGGTTGGAATTGAAGAGTGATTGTTCTTACCATTCCTTTATAGCTTCTTCTTCAATCGTTTGGGTTCAAAGGTGAGATTTTTAATCTCACATCTATGCTTCTAATTCTCTTCTATTGTTAGGTATGAATTCCTAACACTTATTCATGTGCATTTGATTTTGATTTGGATTGCTTTTGTGAATATTCCAATTTTAGTGTTTTGAGTTCAATTCGTTAAAAATCCTAACTTTGATGTTTGAACATGTTTATTGTGATGCATCGAGGAGCATATAGGGCCAGGTAGTCGATTGGCATAAACCCTTAGCGTCGTTGCTCATGCGATTGCAATTTGATCGAGAGTTGCACCTCTTTTGAAATAGGGTAGGAAGTGCAAGCTTACAGGTTCGGCCGACCGAGCCCCCTGGGCCGGTCGACCGACCTGTAGTCCAGGCACTTCCTGCCTCTGTTTGGAAGTGCTGGTTACAGGTTTCGGCCGACCGAGCCCCCCGGGCCGGTCGACCGACCTGGTGCCCCGAGCACTTCCAACCTCTGGTTCGGTCGACCGACTCAGGGAGTCCGGTCGACCGACCTGCTACTATTTGCCAGATTAGCCTATATTGCTAATTCGTTTGAATATCCAACTTTAATCGATTCGTTTTGTCTCCCTTTTGTTGTTGTCATTTATTATCGACTTTGATGACCTTTTCTTTGGGAATTTTAGATATATCCACTTTGATGGATTTTATATTGATTTCTTTGGATTTTATTCACGTCTTCGAATGTGAATTTTTATGCCCGATTGTTTCTACAATCACTTCTATGATTTGTCACTTTAAAATATAAAGGTTTTCTATACTAGTAGTAAATATCAAAACTCTTTCTTCAAATGATTTCAACCCTATTTTATTACAAAGCTCGTTTTCTTAAACCGTTTTCCAATCTATTAGTATATACAAGCCTTTATCTCGCTCGTATGAGAAATCTAATTAAACGACTTAGTAAAACGAGTGGTATGAAACGCTTGCGTTTACTTCGTCGGTTAATTCTTGGACTTGTTCGATTGAATTTCTTGTGACAATTTTCTAGTGGAGATCTACAATTTGTTCGTAAATATTTAAGTTAAGCTAGTGGTTATGGGACAGAAGCTAAGCTCATATATTTACTAGCTTACTGTAATCGACACTTCTCTTTGATCATGGCGATCATTTTATGGTTTAGACTAGCATTGTGCGATGTCTCTTTGTCCACGTAGAGGACTGGTCGTCGTTTTTATTGAGATTCGGCTCACCAGGAGGAGCTTCGGCTCAAAGTCCGCAATGGGGGACTATACCCTGTCACGAGGATCTTCGGCTCAAAGTCCGCAATGGGGGACTATACCCTGTCACGAGGAGCTTCGGCTCACCAGGAGGAGCTTCGGCTCAATGTCCGCAATGGGGGACTATACCCTGTCATGAGGAACTTCGGTTCACCAGGAGGAGCTTCGGCTCAATGTCCGCAATGGGGGACTATACCCTATCAGGAGGAGTTTCGACTCACCAGGAGGAGCTTCGGCTCAAAGTCCGCAATGGGGGACTATACCCTGTCACGAGGAGCTTCGGCTCACCAGGAGGAGCTTCGGCTCAATGTCCGCAATGGGGGACTATACCCTGTCAGGAGGAGTTTATTTTTCTGGGATTGGCCATCCTTTTTATTGTGATTTCTGGATTTCGTGTGTTGATTTCTGGAATTTATGTTTCACCAACTTTTACGATGGGCATTGATATATATGTCATTTATTGTGGCTTGGTGAATGAAATTAGGAGTATGACATTCCTTTTTATCTTGAGTAGATTATTGTGATATTTATTAATCTCTTGTTGATTTTCAATTACTTATTTATAACAGCTTGGCATTGTCATTATTATATGTTTATGTCATATCTCTTATTATATATCACTTCATCTGATATTTATAGCTAGACTGATCCGTTTATTATTTTCTTCTTAAATAATACTCGGGTCAGACCGAGATGTTATAGGTGCTTCTGCTTGACTCCTTATCCGTCTACACCTGATCTTTTGGTTAACTACTTTAGTTTGGTAGTTTTTGTTGTATACATTTAAGACATAGACTCCTTGATGTATACATATTTTTGTCTAGCACTTGTATCTATTCCTTTGTATTATTGTGGATCTTGTTTGACCACTACTCTGATGTACACTTTCATGTGTTATATTCATATCTATTTCCGCCTTTATGATATGAATTATCTATGACTGATTTGTGTTATGTTTATTTCTATATTTGTTTTCGAAGACCTTTATAGCCACTGTGTAGTAGCTTTGAGTTTGTGTCGGTATGTCGGATTTCCACTTGAAAAGTTATATTTTTATCCGGCATATCGGTACTCGCACAAAGCAATTATACAGATGGTCGCTCCTTAACAGCCTTATTCTCCGTGCTAGTCGACAACATTACTCCGTAGTGTTCTTGTCTAGCGTGGGTATAGAGGTGGGGCGTCACACAATTCAACCCAAAACAAAATGAACAAGAATAGGTGCTAGGAATTCATATATAACAACAATGAAGGTGATAGACATAAACGTGAGTACAAAAACTCACCTTTAAACCCAAGCTTTTAAAACAAGGCAAGATCAACCACTCTTCAATCTCAACTCAAGGAGCTTCAACCTAAGCTCATAAGAAAATATTTTCTAAGTTAGGGTTTAGGAATTTCTAAAAATGGAAGAGGGACTGAGATGGAGAAGAAGAAGAGGATGCTTACCTAAGCTTCTCTTTGATTGTGGAGCAAGAACTTGAATTTGAGTTTCCCAATAATAGCTAGGACTTAGGAATTTCTATTTCCTTTTCTCTTCGTCCATTTTTACAAAAGCTTGAAGTGTTAGGAAATGGGAATGAATGAAGAGAAGAGGGGATGGAGCTAGGGTCTTATGTTAGGTTATTGGGCCGAAACCCAAACCCAAAGCCCTAAGTGAAAATGTCAAAATTCAAGCTAACTCCAAACATATCGATGTTTATAATCAAAAAGGTCGCAAACGCCATTTTAAACTCAATGGGAGTGGTCTGGAGTCCCAATTCGGCTATTTGCAAAAAGTAGTTTTTTGGACTTTAATCCGGCTAATGATGCTTTATTGAAATAAAATATATAAATATACAATCGTAAAATATGAGGTTGTTACATTCTACCTCTTTCTTCTTTACCCTAGTTATTTGCTTTTTTCGTACACTTTGGGTTGAACGAGAAAAAATTATTATCAACTGAAGGGTTATGGAACTGCGGGTCGCTACACTTCGTATCGGAGCTGAAGGTTAAGTGAGAACCTTGGCTCTATGGGGATTACTCATTAGAGATGGAGTCAGTAATGCTCTAGAATGAATTGAGTGTATTAATAGATATGAGTGTGTATTTGCTAGAGAATATAAATTATTTTATATTGTGTTGACTTATCGGTTGAGTGTTTTTAAATTCTGATCGGTACAGTCTGGACAACTGCATCGATAGGGATTTCTAAACTCTTAGACTAGGCAAACCGATAGAGTATTGTTTTAAAAAGTGGGTAAGTGAAATAATTTTACCCAAAACCATATTTGATTTAAAAGAAATAATTTTATGAAATTATTATATATATTTGGAGTGTTTGGATGATAATAGTATAATCAAATAAGATTATCAAATTTGGAAATGATTCATATAGCCAAATAAAAATTTGTGTAAGTACAAATTACACAAATGGATTATAACTAGAATTGGATTCAAGTCAAATCTGGAAACTAAAATCCCGAAAAGTTTTGGAAAAAAATATTTTTTCAAAGTGGTGGGGAAAATAAAAATAAGATTATTATTTTGAATATTTTCTAAAGGAAACCGTTTTAAAATGGATTTTGGAAGAGATATAGCACTGGACTCACGTTGGTCGTTGGAAAATAATTCTGGTGATGATTACAACATCATCAGTGTTGATTCTCGAGTTTCTAAGTGACGGATTGCTGCCAAAATTGATTTGACTCGGCTTTGTTGGGCAAACAAGTGTTGTTTTGAACTTCCGAGGGAATCATTTTGGATAAAATCAGGTTGATTTTTAAATTCGAAGGAACGAGGTTTGTTAAACCAAAAAGAGCGTATATTTGCTTTCAAAATGATTTGAAATAAAAATCGGATGTTTAAATTCTGGAATCCTTATTTAAATAATTTAGAGATCGTGGAAAGATAAATATAAACTTAGAAATCGGAAACGATTCTAAATAAGGAAAGTAGGGAAATTGGATTTCGGAATTAACATTTAACTTGAGTAAAGTAAAGTGGATAAAATTAAAACTAAGTAAAACAAATTGAAATAAATAAAATAAATTGGATTGACTAATGAAAGTTAAATAGACTAAACTGGTAAAGAAAAGGGTTGAATTCAACTTAAGCAAAGTAAATGCAATCAATAAATGAAGTGATTATTGTAAATGGGGTTTTAATTTAACTAGGTTAAATTAAATTAAATGAATTGAAAATTAGGTTAAGCTAAGTTAGACAAAAATTGAGTTGTGTTTGGATTGATTGAGAATAAAACCGAATTTAGTATAGATGATTTTGAATGGAATAAATAAACTTCGATAGCTTATAAAAAAATTAAAATAAATTGAATAAAAATATAGTTAAGCTATAAATGAATGTATTATCTCGAGTTAAAAATAAAATATGAACATACTCAAGTATAAAATTGATGGGAATGTAGAAGATAAGTTATGTAACTTATGAAATTGAAAGGTAAAATAGGAAATCCAAAATAGAATGATTTGTTGTTTTGGGTAATGAAATAAAGACCCAAATTTGAATTACAAAATAAATTTGAACTCAAATAAATTAGTTGAAGTGATTTTTGAAACGAAAATCAAATATTGAATAATAAATTGAAAGTGAACTAATTAGATAATTAATTAGTTAAATTAAATATGCTAATGGATATTAACTCGGTTAATAAAATTTGATTGTGAATATAAATGGAATGCAAAATGAATTGATTGAGAATCAATTAGAAATGGCATACAACTAGATATTAATTAGTTGGAATTAATTTAAAAATAGTTATAAACTAAAATGACTATTCTATTTAATGAATATCGTCGAATTTGCATAAGAAATTTAGTGTTTGGCATAAATGGAAGTAAATAAAATTTTATAAATTAATAGAAGTTAATAAATTGATTTTTAATCAATTTGGAATGAGTATTAATTTGTTTAGTATAAGTGTGAATTGTATGTAAGAAAATTGGATTGTAAATCAATTCAGATTGAATGAAGGATGTATGGATTGATTGAAAATAATAAATTGAATGTCAGAACCTTATGATTGCTAATAATACATGTTAGCGTGTTTAGTTATTGGTATTCATGTGTTGTGGTTGTTTAAATAAATAGAATGTTAGTGAATTTCGTATATTTGTACTTACAGGTTTAAATTGAGTAAGTATATGTACCTGGAGCTGTCGTGGTTGACTTTGATTGCGCGTATTGCAAAATAAATAAGCAGCTTGCTAAATAATGCTTAAAAATGCTAGTAAGGTACTTTTCGAATTAAATACTATGAGATATATGAATATTTATATATATATTTGTTTTTTCGACCGAGTGGTTGATGTATATACATTTATCTCTATTGTTATGTTGCAAAAGGCTCTCCGTACAAGGGAGACTCTGCTAAAAAAATTCATAAATTTAGGAAGTTAGAAATTTTTTGAAAATTTGTGGAAATTTTTTGTTAACGACATATTGATTTCAAACTGATTTTGAAATAAGGGTTTTGGAATTAGAATTGGAAACTAATTGTTTTAGTTAAGACTAAAGATTAGAAATGTGAAGTATCGAATTTTCAATAAGTGGGTTTTTGAATAAATTAATGGGTTTGGAGCGTTCTTCTGCCTTAGTAATTTCAAGGACAAAATTCTTTTAAGGAAGAGGAATGTAACACCCGGATTTTTCGACGTTTGATTTGGGATATTAAAATGGTTTAAGTATTAAATTTGAATTATAAATTTATTTTGAATATGAAAAGAACTTGGGTTTATTTATAAAATAAATTCAGAATTTAAATGTAGCAATTTATTGAATAATTTAATTATTAAAGTATAATTGAATATTGGTTAAAATAGTGAATCTAGAGTTTTAAGCTTGATAAAAATAATTTAAAGGCTAACAAAAATTATATTAATAACAATGAAGATGATAAATTTTTTAAATTGAATTTAAAAGTGATCTGTTCAATTTTGAAAATGGCTTGTTTAAATTAACGTTTAAAAATAGCCTTTCGAGGCACCGTCTTGAATTTCGACGAAACTAATTCCATTGGATCCTTAATATTGTATTATCATCGAATTTCAAATTTCGCAGCTTTTGGCGTTATCATTTAACCGTATGAGATGAAAACATGATGAAATTTATACCGAAAATTCAATATAATAATTGAGTTTAAAAAGCTATCTTCTCCATACGATCGATTTGGTACTCAAAACCTTTTTCTTTATGTTCGGAATAGGGGTAGGACATTATGAACGCCTAGCGGCACGCCTCGATAGGAGGTCAAGATTTTTAGCTTCGAAATCAAGACGTTTTAAAATTTAAATAGTGTATATATATATGTATGTATAAAATATTTGTTGATTTGACCATATTCCCATCAGCCACTTTTCTTTTCCATCAGTCTACTGTTGCCAGCAAGTAGCATGTAAGGTATCTTTTCCTCGTTTTAAATTCAAATCCATCTTCCTTCCATCTTCAGTTGATATGAACAAACACAACCGAGAAAAAAAAGCAGATCAAATGAAAATTCGTTCCCTTCCTCTATTTCAAACGAAATCGAATGAAATAAATCGTGCATTCCCTCTTCCTCCCAAAAAATTCACAGCTCAAATTCACTTCGATTTCTATAAAAAAAATGGCAGACGAAAAATAAAAGCACGAGCGCGTAGCTAATTCACGAGGGCAGGTGGTAGCGACGTAAAGGGGGAGGGCACAGGCGCAAGCATGTCAAAGTCACATTAGCGCAGAGATT